>VZTZ01002460.1:213895-295722 GCA_013400955.1 Drymodes brunneopygia | reverse complement strand
TTTTTTTTTTTTTTAAATCCAGATAGGGCGTTGATTTTCAAGCTTTTAAAACTAGAAGACACAATGGAGATTTTGGTGTGGACCAGAGGGGAAAATGGGATCAGATGTTATATGTCGATATCCTCTGCATGGCTCATATTGATGTCTTTTCATGCTGCTATAGGTACCTGTCCTACTGGGACTTTTATGTCAGTAAAAATGAAGGAAAAAAATGAAAGGCGTATCTTGCAAATGCAATGTCATAATAATTGATTCTTCTGGGGTAAAGAGTTCATTCACTGAAAATTTTCTAGATTTAACGAAAAAAAGGTATTTATAATGTTCTTATTTTTCCTTAAGTGTTCTATATGGTTCTATGGCTTCATCTACGTGACTTTTGAAATGTTATCTAATAACAGTGATTACCCTGGCTTTGTAGTGAGGATTGTAGGCTTTTGTTTGTTTGCTCACACCCCCACACATGTAGGATTTAAACAAGCCAATAAAAAAGTGAAGTTAATAATCATAACTGCAATGAAAAATTTTATTGGCAGGCTTCATCCAGTCTAAGATTTTAGCTGTGATTTTTGACACTGCTGCTGTCTGCAGCTCAGAGCCACACTTGGACATTAAAAAAAAAAGGAATATTATTAGTGGAAAACCACTATTAATATTAGGAGAAATTAGTATGAAATAAAGGGGTTTTTTTCTGTGTTGGTTTTGTGACCTGTGGCCCATCTTAAGCTATAACTTATGGTGGTACAATGACTTTTAGTGGCATTCAATATCAACACTCTTCACTAACTTACCCACAGAAGCCACAGGAGTAGAAAGGAGGAGGAAATCAGCGTTGGTAAAGCATTTTCTTAATGACTGTTTCACAGTTTTGAAATATGAAAGGACACTAATGCTGATTTTTTTTACATTTTAGCCCTTTAGTTGCTCTGTATTGACTGTAGGTTTGACAACAGCTCTTGGTGCTTATTTTTGCTTGTAGGATTCCCTCTTTCTGAATCTTCTTCACTTTTATTGATGAAAAAGTTTCTTTTCTAAATCAGGAAGACAGGCAATTCTACCACAGATGGGGCCCAGGCCTCAGGGGAAGCAGGTGACCTTCCCAGAAAAATTCTGAATTTCCCATTTCCATTGCATTTTATTACCAGGCAGTCTTCCAGTTCCATGTGTATAAAATGCACTGTAGAACTCCTAAACAAATAGATGGGAAAGTACCTATACAACAGTGGTTTTTATTAATGTAGAATTTGGCACTAAATATACCAGATATTATCTTATTTTTCAGTTGTTATGGGATGCTCTTCATTAATAATGTTCCAGAGCCCCGTACTAATAATTAGAGCTGTGTGTATTATTCATCCCAAACAGTATTTATCATAAATTTATGCTCTCCATTTCCTGGAAGAACATTAATTTATTTTATGCTTATTGGGTAGGGCAGCCTGCCGCTTTCCAAGGGCTCTCAGTTTTGGGGTTACAAGGTCCCCCTATGAATTTTGAATCCCAAGAGTTTTGTTTTCCCTCAGAGGTGATGGGGGATGTTGTTCCCTCAGGGAAACACTGAGGGGTTACTCCTCATTATTTGCCTGGTAACTGCTGAAGCAAAGGAGAGCTTTGTGAAGGTGTGACCTTTCTCTGGAGGGGAATCTCGTATTTCAGAGTAGCTCCCAATAAATTGATTTGTCATTCACACACGTTCGTGGTTCACTGGTGCTGTTTTGTTCTGGGCCAGCCAAGCTCCATGAATATTATTCTTTGTGGTCTCAGCACCTCCTTTTGAGGTCAGCCAAGCTTTTTTTTTTTGGCTCTGGCTTGCAGAGTGTGTGCAAACTCATCTGAACTCACCTGAGCTGTTAGGAGGTGTTAATATGGTCTGGCAGCTTGCCTGCTGGATCCCACGGGGTGGGAAACTGTGGCTTTCTCTGGATGCATTCACTTGTTTGGTTTATTTTGGTTTTGTTTTGTTTTTTTTTTTTTCATTCATTAAAGACATGCCTCAGTGTCTCTACCTGCACTCTGTGAAAGTTAAAAAAAAAATCTCTCATGTGTCAGAATGCAAGTTAAGTCATCTGTCTTCAAAACTCTTTTTCTCTTCTTCAGATATCCGTTCTCTCCTTCATCCTAACTCCTTCCGTTGCCTCAAGAAAAAATCCTCTCAAGTGCTTAGGAAAGTATATTTCCTCAGAAATTGCGGGTTTTCCTTGGTTCTTCTCTCTGTTTTCTTTATTGAACTATTTAAAATAAATATTTTATCTGAAATAAGGAATGGGGAAGATGTGACCTAGTTTCCTTCTCCTTATTACGAGGTATTTTCAGCAATTCTTAAGAGGATTTCCTCAAGTGTTCTTTCCAATACTCTGCTTTCCTTCCCACGATCTCTTTTGTTTTAATATTCATGAAGGACCTGGAGCTGGGTGAGATGTGGTTCTGTCACTTCATGGGATGATAGGGGCTCAGTGTGAGGAAGTGCAGAAATAGAGAGTGTGTGTGGGAGGATTAAGGGAGCCTTTCAGAGACAGCAAATCCTTGCTTTTCTGAAAGGACAAAAAATTAGATGTCATGAAGTAGAATACTTTAAGTTCAGAAGGCAGTTTGTCTGATCTTCTCACATGCCCTCCTACATTCTTTGGATTTTACTGAAATAATTATGATTTTTTTCTTTTTTTTCTCTTTTTTTTCTTTTTTTCTTTTTTTCTTTTTTTTTTCCTTTTTTTTCTTTTTTATTTAAGTAGAAATTGAAGTTGGGAACAAAGTAGTAAAGGCACATTTACATTTTACCTAGGTCAAGTGATTTCAACCACCTCTCATTTAAATACAGGCATCCACCTGACTAAATGTCCTTTATCCATGGGACAATTGTATTGGTCCATGGACACACATTTCATTTCCTTCTCACATGGATTGTAATTATTTTCAAGTAATGAATCTATCTTCAAAATATTAAATTTTTCATTTGGAATAGTGGTATCTTTTACAGTCATTTTGTACATCACTACCTAAACAGCTTTTTATTTCTTTCAAGCTTGTTAAAATCTGAAGAATATCATCAGTTGCCTTATCCAAATTAAATTTATAAAAAGAGTCAGAGTACTAAATCAATTTAAGTAATTTACCTTTCACTGTAACAAGTGAAATAATTGACATTTTCAAGTTTGACTGATGACCTGAGAACCCCTCCTTGCAGGGAGTGGTTTTCCTGGAAATTTTTGTTTGGGAAGACCCCAGGAATTCTGTAGGCCTGGAGGCATCCAGCTGCTCTGCAAAGGTAGTTCTTGTAGCTGCTGTTAAATTATAGAGGATTGTTTTTGACCAAATGGGAATGCTTGGAAGTTGAGTCATAAGTATAAGTTTCTCCTCTGGAGATAAGATAATTTTTTCATACTAACATAGACAAGATAAGAACTTTAAAGGCAGAATTTTCCACAAAATGTTTCTTATTTCTTTTTTTTCTTCAGTGCATATGGCAGGAAAAAACCACTCATGGCATTATAGAACTTGGATCTGAGGATACACAGATTTTACCTTAGCAGAAGACAGACAGTATTTCTGAAAAAATACAAAATTTATATTCAATTTAATTTGTCTCCTTTACCAGAGCATTAATGAAAATAACATATATTTATTTGTTAAGTTAGACCCTAGTCTAGAAATTAATTTGCTTTGGCAAGTTTGCTTTAAAATGCAAGAAAAATGGATGTGATGTAAGGTTTTTGCTCCACTCCTAAAGCTTCCCCACCGTTCAGTGTTCCAACCAGAAAAATTTGTTTCCTGCAGGCTCAGTTGTGGCATCAAAAATGAGAAGTGCTGACAAACAGAGCATCTCCACAGACAGTGACAAGCCCTGTTTGAAGCCAGCAGCATTTGGGGCTTATTTTTTTCTTTTTTCTCCTTTTAACTGCAAGTACTGAAGTTTACTGTATTGCTGAGTGAAATCTGAGACGTGACATCCGTGCTGGCATTTCTGCTGAATGAAGAATTTACCCTTAATCCAAGTTTTGTGCCAGGCTATCACTGGTACATAGCACCGAGGAGAAGTGGGCATGATAATTAGCAAGGCTTAATCTGTCACTGAGACTTTTTGGCTGTTTGCACTTAGTAAGTCCAATATTTATTTTGTTAAAGAGGAAATTTCTGAGTATTGTTGAAATAAAGTGTTGCTGAAAGTGTCAGCTTCTGATCACTGCTGTATGGTGAAACCAGTTTATTTTCCAGCTTCAGCATTCTCTGGAACCTGATTGATTTTTATATTGCTTTTCTGCCTGAACATGGGTTCCATCTCCCCAGATGAAAACCTGATATCCTTTCTCCATGGAGCTCTGGACACGTGGTGACATTTGAAACAAAAATGTCATTTTGTGCCTGCTGAAGGTGTGATGAGATGTGCAGGCCTGGGAGCCTCTGCACAACCAGAAACATTAATAATAACTGCAGTGTAAAAATTGATAAATTCAGTAATCTCATGGATACTTTTTGTGGCAAATGTCATCTTGATTGGTGCAGAGCAAAAGCAGGTGTGCCTTGAGGGGTTATTTTACAGGGAAGAGTCCTGTCTAAAGGAATTTGGGATGCTTCTCTCTAGAAATTAAATGGTTGTTCCAGCATCTTTAATCCTTAAAAATTACAATTAATAATTGATGTTTTCCAAGTGAAGGACTCACCCCATGGAGGATATAGTAGCCTCTGTCCCTGTGTATGAAGTACTGAGAATTTAGTTTTAGGAGCAGTAAACCCAGGGCTTGTCTGAATTGTGAAAACACAAGCTGAAAAGTGCTGACTTGGGTGTAAGGAAGAATTAAATAGAAAAATTTAAGCTCCATCTCACATAAAGTTTGCACTATCTGCACTACCTTGCTAGCATTATGATTTTTTTAACCTTCTGTCTATAAAGGCTTTGACAAAATATAAAATAAACACTATCAATAGCCTTCACTGCATTTTCCAAAGGGAATTTTGTGACAAATTTCTGTCTGTGTCTTCTTGAACTCTTGCATGTCTTTGAGCTGTTTTGTGATGTGTTTTGCCCTCTGTTGAGTCTCATATTCACCTCCAAACTGCAGTGGCTGTTCCCACACTTCTCATGCCCTGACACAGAGGAGGAACCAGGGTGCCTCTGCAGCCTGGGCACACTGTCAGTCACTTGGAAAAATGCCTGGTGGCTCAGCTCCAGCCTGCTGAGAGCCAAGCAGACTGATGGCATTCACCCTGAGGCAGAAATCACTGCCTTTCTGAATGGGAGATTACATGAATTACGTGATGAAATTCATGTATGTATAGTACAGGGGTTCTATGTGTATATATTCATCTACAAACCTATAGATATATTTAAAATGACAGCTGAAAAGCGTTTAAAGATTAAATGCAGACACAACCTGACCCTACAGAAGGCCAGGAGCCCTGTGCCAAGAGCTGGAAGGAATCAACATCTCACCATCCTCTGCCTGGCCAGCCTGGGAGCAGCAGCTCAGCCTTTGACCCTGGGCTGTGTCCCCTCTGGTCCATGGGGGTGGCCTGCTGGCCCTGCCATTCTGCACCCCTCAGAAAGAGCTGGGGAGCTGAAAAGCAGAGGTTTGTGGAGATGGTTTTGTCTGTGCAGTTGGTTTGTTGCTGGGATCTCGGGGTATCAAAAGCCAAGATGAATCCGTGTCTCAGTCTATTCTCAGAAACTGAACATGATGTGTGTTTTATAATGTTCTGCTGCTTGGAGTGCTCAGCCAGCTCTCCCAAATTCAGTGTGTGCCTCACCAGCCAACAGTCTCACAGAAATGTAGTGCACTAGATGAGCCAGGCTGAGCAGNTCATATCAGGCCCCTGGACATTATAGAATATAAACATGGGGGCTGGTGCTAAAATTATATGAACCAAATAATTCAGAATGCAAAACCTCCTTTTCCATGAAAACCTCTTCTCTCAGTGGCAGCACCAGGTCTGGTCTATTTGACAGAAAGAGGAAAAGTAAAGAGGAGATCAGGAACAGACAACAGCTGGTTAAATGTGATGCTTATCTGGAACTTGGATTTATATTCAGAAACAGTATTAATAATCAGAGAAGATAACCACATAATTTCAAATATTAAAAAGTAAGTAATGTGTTAAAAGTCTGAAATTGCTACTTTTGTTTGATTCAGTTTTAATAGCACTACACAGCTTTTTTTTTTTTTAATCCTGATTCTTTTAGCTTTTACTATTTTTTTGTATCCAAAAGATACCAATATTTTACCTGACTTTTCTTCAACAGTAAAGAGAACAGAGAGGAAAAGGAAGGGAGTGTTTCCTTCAGAAACTTAGGATTCTGAATCCCTCAAAATATGATTCTGAGAAGGTGGGAAGGCTCTTGTTATTAAAACAAACATGTAATTTTAAGCTTAGCCACTGTGATACCTTTATTCCATGAGAAATGAATTTAAAAGATTAATTAAAAAACTCCTTGGAACTGAAAGAAGTAGGAGAGGAAATATCTATCCAAAACAGCTGCTGTGACTACAAGAGATGATTTGTGTGGTTCACTGGGGAAGGGAGGGCCGTGGAAGTAACTTGGAATGTATTTGTTCTTTTAAGGCAAAAGAAATAGAAGTAGAGATAGACAGGCTGGGTCTGGTTATACTCATTTTTAGCTCAGTCATTTGCATCAAACTGCATTGCAGCACATTGAAACAAAGTGGAAACAAAAGCCACTGAATTTCTTGCATCACAGCAGAACAGAAGGAAGCCAGAAAGCCTCAGCTGTGCCCTACTGGTAGATCTGAAATCTTTTTCTCATTCAGATGAGTAGATCTGCTGCTGTTCCAGAACATTTTTTATGAGGGGGTGGTGAGGGAAAAAGGTGCTTTCATGTAAAGCCAGACTAAGAAAACAAACTTTCTCATGACAAACATCACACTGGTGCTGTTCTCCTGGGCACCTGCAACTTCCATGTGCACACACAGGCTGGGCTGGGCCTTATCAACCCTTACTAAATTGGAATTAAGGTTTCCTACAGAATTTGAGTAATTCTCAGCTGCTCCATTCCCCTTTGTTTGCACAAATTCTGGAGGGTTTTTTTGCTTGGCTTGGAGAAATTGCTACAAGGGGGACTGTACAGTGAATTTAGTTTCCTAGGGAGGATCACAAGCAGCAATACAACCTGCAGCAGATCTAAATTGCATCTTCAGCATTCCTGGTGATGCATTGAATTCTGGAGTCCACCTTGCACTAGAACCTGTTCTAAAGAAGAATTTGCACATGGACATACGTACATGCATACCCCTGATCTATCCCTGTCTATTAAAAATATTTCAATGTTAATTAAAAACAAAAAGTTCTTAACCTCTGCCACAATTATAATTTAATATCGCATAGTATTTGCCAAATCAGTTAAAGGATTAATTTATTCCTAATATTTATTTAAGCCTGTTTATAGATTTCATTGCCTTTGGACTAATTAAGCAATGATTACCACCAGCAGTGCACCCAGCATGAGGTTTGTTGTTTCTCCTTTAACCACCTGCTTTTAGTTTTTTTGTGAAGGGTGTAGAAAGGGAATATTGCAAATGGAGCTAATTTGATGTTTCTGGAAGAGCAGCCTTGCTTTGATTACGTGGCAGAGCAGCTTCTCTGAGGACCTATTTGGTTAAGTAGGGATTCTTAATTCCAGACAGGGGGAAAAAATGGCAAAATGACTACTCAAGTGAGTAGAACAAGAACAAGGAAGATAATCTTAACAAGCTCAGGCAGATCATTAGCTGGAGTTCCTACATCAGTAAATGTATCTGCCACACAACTTCAGCATCTCTGAGGTTCTGTGCCAGCCCCACCCTGAAAAGGTGCCCAGGGTTTTTTTTTTTTTGTTGTTGTGTACAGTGCTACCCCTTTTGCTTTGTTTTCAAGTCACTAAAAGGAAAAAAAAAATTCTTGCAAATAATGTCTTAATTCTGCCTCCTTGGACTACTGCAATGTTTTTCTGGGTCTCTGTTTCCTATCTTTCAAAGTATTCAGAGCAGAAAGCAGGGAGAAGAAACTGAGAGTTGGCGAGGTGATGGAGGAACCTACAGGAAATTAAATTCCTTTTCCATTGAATCTTTTATCCTGCGTGAAGAATGTCAGTGTTGCACAGTAAAACAATATTTGGGTCACAGATTGCTTTGTATTTTGTGGAGTTTTGCAGTAAGAGAATTCTCACTGCCAGTATCTCATGCAAGATGACTGCTGTAAAATTTGACTTTGCAAGCATTGTAGGCATTAAAAGACATTTTTAATGGATTTTGGTTTTCTTTTTTTTATTTTATTTAAGGTGGATTGCTATTTAAGCAAATATGATCCCAGGCTGCCCCTTGGAAACAGAAGTTCAGTTTTTTATTTTATTTCTTAGATATTTTGTTGGCTTTTTCTTTTCCCATCAACAAAAACAGCACCCTCAAGATAAAATCAGAATGTAAACAAACTCCATTGCCTGTTCCAAATGTTATTTCCCACTTATCATTTAGATTAGCTTTTTTTAATGTGTGCAATTGGAAAAAGTGATAAAGCATAGGCACAAAGATTTAAACATAAGAGGAAAAGCCACACAGAAGATTCATATGTGGAAAGTCTTACACAGCACTCAGGCCTACACAGCTGTGAGCATCTGATCGATAACAATCTCTTTTCAAAGAATCTGAAGTTCACATCAGATCTTATTCCTCAACAGAACACCAAAAGGGGGAAGCAAAATGAGGAAACCGCCTCCCAGGTGCTGTTTTGATGCCCCCCTCGTGAACATCTCCTTGGTAGGTCCATCCAAATTAGACAGAACAACAACACAGATCTATATAAACTCAATAAATGCTACAGTTATGCATTGATTTTTTTCAGCAGGCCCTCTACACGTTGTTAATGGCTGTGGTTGAAAGAGGCTTAACTCACAATTTCTGGTCAAGTGTAATTCATGTCCCAGCATTTCTTTGGAGGTGATTGACTCTTGTCTGTAATTATGGTTTATATCCTTCTTTTATACCCCTGGTTTAGGAGGTGTCTGCATGATCTGGTTATGTGATGCAGGCAGGCTCAGAACTGTAAATTCCTCCTTTCCAGAACTGTAAATTCCTCCTTTCCAGCTCCTTTCCAGCCTCGTGTGCCTCACCTGCACTTCCACATTTTGCTGAAAGTCTCATCAGGAGGGAGTTGCCTCACTCTGCAACGTTTTGCAAAAGATGAATTCTGACTTCTGATTTTGCTTATTGTAGCTCAGATATAGGAGAAGGAATATAAGAAAGATGGGAATATTACATTCATTTTTCAAATTCATTTCACTGACTTTTGCATCTGTTCTGACCTAAGCTGATCATCTGGGCTTGGTTTTGTTTTGTGGGAGATGACAGTGAAGGCTCCTCATTCTTTTTCAGTGGTGGAGGGATCCTAAATACATAGCTCTCTCCATACTTTTCCTCAGTCATCCTGGATAAATCTTTTGCAGGAAAATATTGATGGGGAGGAAGTGGATGTGGGGAAATAGGAGAAAGAGGAGCAAATGTTTATGGTACAGTGTCCTTTCACTGATTCTCTTTGCACATCATCATGCTGAAGAGGGCTTTTCCATCAGCATCCTGTAAATATCTCAGGTCCCTTGAAATGACAGGATGAGTCCCAGCCAGAGGAGGATTTTGGTTTTCTGTGAGTGCAGAACTGGCAGCTTTTGCCTCCCTGGTAGAAATTAAGGAGCATTGAGCATTCCCTAACACCATCCCTAACATCCCTCTACCAAAAAGTGAAGCTTGCAGAATGATTTCAAAACAGAGCTCAGAACAGAAATTCATCACCTGGAAGGGATTCACACGAGAGTAATACAGAGGGCAGCCTGTCTGTGAAAAACAGCACCTTACAAATGAAGCTAGGAGATTTCAGGTAAGTGATCCTTGGAAATTTTTGACTCCCAAGTCATGCAGAGTTGACTTTTAAGAGCACAGGACATGTGGATTTTCAGTGCTTAAGAGTTCTCAGCAGATTCTTATCATTTCAAGGAACTGCTTAAAATTATGTTGATCAATAGTTATGCATTTCATAAGAGCATAACACAGCAAGAAACTCAGTGTATGTGTGCCTTTTAAAAAGGGTCACTTCCCTGAAACAAGACTACAAAATATATATAAAAAAAAAATATATATATATATAATGTGAGACAGATATATAAAATGTGAGACACAAGAAGTACCATTAAAAAGATTGAATAAATAAAATGGTACAAGAACAATTGGAAGCTTAGCTTCAGGGATAGTGGGGAATAAAGGAGCACAGTGAAACTGTAGGAACTTCAGAATTCATGCATCATTCTTTTTTCTTAGTTGAGAGTTTCTTTCCTAAGGAAATAATTGCAAAGTATGCAAGTACAGCAGTGTTCTCTATGCAGTTCCATCACAGCTGTAGCTTTCATGACAGAAATTAATCCAAAGACTGTGTGGGAACTGCAAAGAGCAGGGGAAAATCCATTCAGGATGGAGAAATTAGATGAAATTATAATGGACTTCATAACCTTAGCTTTAAGGTACTCATAAATTCATTATCTGCTCTGCTGGAAAACTTTACAAACAACATAGATTTTGTGAGTGTTTGGTAGAGATTTCACCTACTTGGACAGGGCCATAGAAATGGGGATTTGTTTTGCATGCTTGCAGGATCCTTTCTTCAAACAAAAGGAACAACACAGTCAGGCTTTGACAAAATTAAGAAATAAATTAGATAAAGTTTGTTTTATTGCTTGATGTTTTGAATTATGGTTTGATCATCTGTAGGCTTAAAAATGTTAAGTGCAAGAGAATCACCAATTCAAATACTTGCAGTTTAAATTGTTAAAAGAGAGAAGAAAAACATTCATCATCTTATTTACAAAAAGTTTTTCCAAATAAATGCTATGGTGCCGTGTAAAATTTGGAAGGTCTTTGTCATATATTGGCCTAAGACTGGAACATCTTTGAGATGCATTTGCAAAAAAAAATCCCAATTCCACTTCTAGTGCATTTACCCTATAAAGTTGAAGTGTCTTTTAGGTATGTTATTATATTTACTGGGATCATATTTGTGCCTGGTGGGTCTGTTTCAACTTTGTAAATGACACAAAAAGTGTAACAATCCATCTTTTCACCTGAAGGTGAGAATATAAGCAGATACAGCAGGATATCATAGCAAGGAATATGAGATCAGGGAATGTGTGGGTGACACATCACAGAGAACAGTAATTACTATTTAAATATAGATAAAAATATTTAAATATCTCCACATAACTTTTTTTAATTTTGTGTGCTGTTCATGTTGTGTGCATTTTGCTCTTAGTGAATCCAACAGCAACATCCCTTGAGCTGAGTATTCAGCTCCTAATTAACAAAAGATTGCAGCGCAGCTCTGTCAAAATCATCGTCCAGCTTTGGTGTCTCTCAGAGTATTTGGTAACAAAAAACACCTTTTTATTTCCATGAAGTGAGCATGGCACTGTCTGAAGTGATAATTCTTTAAGAGGAAGCTGTTGGGAGCTGCCTGGTTCCCTTTTTTGGGGCATGGGTTCAATACCATCCATCTGTGAGCAGGGCAGGGAACTGCCAGGACACGGCACCGTAATGCATTGACCCTTCATTCCCCCAGTGATTGCTGCAGGAAAAATTGCAGGAGCTTTGATGGGTTTTGCTTGTTGCAGGTTAAAGATCAATGTACAATGGACACACAAGCTTCTCTTTTATTCCCATTTATTTTAGGACAGGGCTGTCTGCAAGTGAATTGTTTGGCTCGTTCAAGGATCTAAGACACCGCAGCAGAATTCCAGAATTGCATAAGGAGTGGGGAACTCATAGGAGAGACTCATTTCTGGATTATTTTTTTAATGTGATCAAAACCCACCTGAATTTGTTCCCTTCAGTTGTGTCAGCAAGCACTGCTCGTGCTGTCTGCCCCTTTTCCAGCTGATCCCATGGGGTGCACAGGTCTCAGGCTGGCATCAGCTGCTGTGTCCTGCAGCACTCGTTTGCCAGGGTGTGATAAAATTCACCCCACAATGCAGATGAAGGTTGCACACTTCACCTACAAAAACATTAATAAAGATCACAACTCTAATTGAGGAGAAAAACTCCCCCTTGCTTCTGAAGTATGTGAATTGAAATGAATTTTCTCTGCTAGCTGCAGCTATTGTTCACCTTTCCATCTTCATAAATTTTCTTTTTTTTTTGTCCCCCCCTCATACACAATAACTACTTTGCTCATTTTCAACCCTTTGGAAAGTTAAAAGCTTTTTTCTTCATTTTCCTTTTCAAACAATAGCTCCAGTTCTTCATGTGTTCTCTTTCTGTCTCTGATGGAATTTTTCTTGAATTACTATTTCATAAACTCTTTCAGCTATATCTTAATCAGTTTTTATTGCTAGCTCAGTTTTGAAACTGATCCAACCTTCGTAGCTCTAGTGAAGCAAAGCACAAATTTTGCCTTAAACACTCTGAAAACATGTTCCACTATTTCTCACAAAGTAGGAGATCTAGTTTTATACTTCTGCTTTTTTTTTTTCTTTCCAGATTTATATTGAACAGAATTTGATTTTTCCAAGGGTAAATTTTATGCTTGTATTTTGAGTGATTTGACTTTACAAAATGGTCTCTCATTTCCAGCTACCTGATTTAACACATGTAAGATGTAATTGCAGAGTTAGAAAGGCTGGGGTTTTGGGGTTTTTTTGGTTGGTTGGTTTTTTTACAGTTGGTTTTAATGTCCGGTAGGACAAAAATGCACCAGCCTTATGGTCAGTCTGGGAAAAGAGAAGAGCTACAATTTCTGTTACAGGTGATGGGAAGCTGGTGATACACAGCACAGTTTGCCAGGAGCAAGAGCAAGTTTCAACAGAAACTGAAAGAGAAAAATACAAATAAAAGAGAGAACCTGGGATCTCAAGTAAATTATTTAGCTTTCCTCCAGGCCCCTGAAACAAACCCCAGTGCCAACCCACGGACACTGCCCTGAAGTCAGTGAGACAAGTTTTGATCTACAATCACCTCAATCATTTGAGAAATAGAGAGCAGTGATGTTATTTCATCTGCCTCAAAGTCTGCCAGGCTCTTTCCAGCCTGCAGATTTACACCAAACAGAATTTCATCCTCCAAGGGTAATTCAGAGCCCCACAGCACTGGTGGGTTCAGGTTCTAATTATTTGCTTGCTCCCAGGTATCTTCTATGACACCTGTTATGTATAATTGTGTGGCTGGTTGGGTAGAGGGTTCCACACCTCTCAATGCACTCATGGTGCATCATCTGTCTGCCCAAACATCTCCCAAATCAGTTATCACCTTTGCTTTATATAGGTTTAGGTGTTCTGGCATGTAAATTATTCAGCAATTATGTAACATTGCCCATCAAAACCCACATTTTTGAAAAAAAATGAGGTGCTACTCACACTAGGTAATGGCACTGGGAAAAGTTTTGATGGAGGCAATGTGTTATGTTCACTTTTCTGTGGCAATCCAGCAGGGATCACAACTGGAAGATGGCTTTTGTGCTCCATCCCAACACCCTTCCCACTCTCCATCTCTTCTGCTTCTGTGAAATCACAGAATCACACAGAACGTGAAACTCTACCCTGCTGAGGGCCAGTTTTCCCTTGGTGGCCTCTTCAGTCTCTTCTTTAAAATGAATGTGTTCTGCTAGGACAATTTTTAAAACAGAACCCACAGTGGGTGCCACTTCCTTCAAGACCTTTCTCTCTGGTGAGCTCATAAATCCAAATCAAATTAACTTAATCAGCTTTATAGGGCAGTCTTTATGGGCTGAGCACAAAACTTTGAGATCACTTTTTTGGAGTGAGCTCTCACAACTCTTTCATTGCTCTGCTGACAAATATTCGTGTACCAGACATATAAATAGGTTATTCTATATTCATTCCTGTGTATTTATTGTGTCAGTGTCACACATCTGCCTCTGTGCAGAACAGTTTAACTCAACACCACAGGGGTCAGTGTTATTGTATTTCCCACCCAGCACAAAATTATCTGGGCAGAGATTTCTCCCAAATACCTTTTCTTAATTTTTAGCAAACAAAAAAAAAATTATTTCTGAGCATGAAACACCTCTTTTACTGCCAGATTCTGCCTTATTTTTCAGGGAAGTTTCAAAACAAGGTCAGTATTTTCACATCCATGCAACATAAAAATTTCTTCCCTGTTTTTTTCCCCTGGACAGGGAGACTTTTTGCACACCATTTTGACCAGCAGCAGCCAGGGTTAACAAAGTGAAGCCTTCCATGAAAAAGCACTAAAATATTTGTGCTGCAGCATGAAGCTTGCAGAAGTCTCTATTATTTTCAGGAGACATTCTCAGAACTAAACATTTCACCTCAGTTTGGTGCCATTTTTCTCCTGTCGGCCTCCGTGGAATGAAAATTACAGAGTCTGACAAAGCCAAAGATTTGCTGGCTGACAGATGCTAACTTTAGTTTAGCTTCTACTTCTAATTTCATTTTTTTCCCCTCGTGTCCCTAATCTCTTCGTCTATGATTTTAGCTTGAGTTATTTTTTTCTCCAAGGTATTCCAAGGTCAGAATGAAAGAGGATCTTCAACTGTCCATTTTTTTTCCCTTTGCTTATTGCTTGTCTGAAAAGATCAAGTGCCCATTTCCAAAACAAGAATGAAAATGATTTGGCAGAGCTGTAAGACCCGAAAACCACGAGCTTTGCTTTGACATGTTTCATGATTTTTCTTAAAGCTCCCACCTCAGCTTGATCAGGCATTCAGCTGATGGAGAACTGGGTCTCCAGTGGACATAAAAATGCATTTTTGACTGTTGGACATAAAACTTCATTTCCTTTCTCCTAGCTGGACTTTGCAAATGTCTGTCACTTTCCACATTCAGACATGTTTAGAAACGCCCCTCTTATACTCAGAATTCCTCTCCCCTTTTTGACCCTCTCATATCTCTCTTTATCCATTTGTCCATGTTTTTCTGTCTTTTATGCCCAGTCTGCATCACAACCTTCCTTTCCTCCCTACAGTTTCTCCTCTGCCCATTTTTGTCCCAGACGGGTCTTGTTGTGAGCAGTTCCTCCTCCTCCTTCCCAGCACAGCCTCTTTCACACCACATTTAAAGGATTTGTGTAGGATGAGGCTCTGCCTCCTCCTTCCAGGCATGCTGGCAGATTGTGGCCTTCCTTACAAGAGGCAACTTTGCTTTTATTTTCATCATTGACAAAGTAACTTCAATTATTTCGAGGCTTCCAATTACATCAGAGGTGGTTGTTTTTCAACCTTTCCACTTGAACTGCTGATTCACTTAACTTTTTGATGTTTTTCCTTCATCTTTCTAACATTTCTCCCTTGTTTTATTTCTTGCTCTTTTACTGATTTTTGTCTTCAGTCTCCACTGCGAAATCCTAGTTGAAAAGATAAAATATCCAAATCATGGTCACCACATGAGTGTTGAGGTCTCCCTTCAGTCTCCTCCTCTCCAGGCTGAACAGACCAAGTGACATTAGCAAAAATGTAGATATTAATGTAAAAAGGAACTTATCATCAAAAGAAACATCTCCTGATTGAATATATTTATTNTTATATTATATTATATTATATTATATTATATTATATTATATTATTATATTATATTATATTATATATGCCTGTGTGCTTTGTTATTACAACAGCTTTTTCTTCTCAACTGGAAACTATTATTGTTATGAAAAAAGGAAAAAACCAAAAAGCAAATATTTTGCTTGAAAATGAGTTTCTGTGTGTGAACACAAATCTGACTGATGAAGGCTGGGATTAATTTCTGTAATTGGAAAGGTGTATTTTGCAAAAGAAAAATCTTTATCTGTTATCTTGATAGTATGTTCCTGTAGCCACAGGACTCTCTAAAAGAGAGAAAATGGTTGTCTAATTTTTCTTTTAAACCTAAGGCATACAACTGCTTTTTTGGTTTGTTTGGGTGTTTTTCAGCAGGCTAATGTAGATTAGAGAGAACACAAAATGGAGCAGTAAATCCTCCCAGAGTACTAAAAGACATTGCATAATGCCAGGGCTTGTTTTGTGACTACAGATTATAATTTTTTTATTAGGGTTGTTTCTGACTTTTTTTCTCCCATAAGTGCTTGTAGCTGGATTAGTAAACCAGTGCTCTGATCCCATCTGCTGTTTTAATCTCTATTTTCATATATTCCACAGGCAGTTATAACATCCCTCTGACAGAAATATGACAAATTACGTGTAAGCTGTTGAACGTGGCAGTCTGTGATTGGCTGCTAGCCAAAAAATATGCTTTAAATCTCATCAGTAGCTGGAACACCTTGATGATACCATTTCTTATTATGCTTTATTTCTCAAAGTATTTCACATGCAATTCAGCTCTATGNGTCTCCACTGCGAAATCCTAGTTGAAAAGATAAAATATCCAAATCATGGTCACCACATGAGTGATGAGGTCTCCCTTCAGTCTCCTCCTCTCCAGGCTGAACAGACCAAGTGACATTAGCAAAAATGTAGATATTAATGTAAAAAGGAACTTATCATCAAAAGAAACATNTTTTTTTTTTTTTTTAATGGACCTCCTTTTTGGAAATGCAGAATTTCTAAACCTTTAGCCCTTAAGCTCAGCACATATCTCATTTTCACACTAAGTGCAGCAAGTGCCCATGAGGAACTTGCCTGACTTTTAAAAATGAAGTTAGCAGAATGTGCATTTTCACAGGGCTAATTAGCCCTTACACCTCCTTGCATTGAAGAGCTAGCAAGAAAAATTTTTCCTAAGTAGTAGAATGATGATACAATTTGATATAAATATTATTACATATATTACATATAACATATGTGTTCATGTTGATGATTGCAATAAGTAAATCCACTTTTCTGTCAACCTCACAAAGTCAAATTTTCGTTATAGTAGAGAATATTAGTAATATTTTGTACTATTTTTTCTAACAGTTTATCACAGACTGTATTTTTAAACCTAATTGTATTGTAATTTTCAGTTCTGTACTTAATGAAAATATTACAAAGTTTCCTGAAGTGGAACCTTGCAAGTCTGTCCACACAACTTCTCTGGTCTATTTTGGAATCTTCAAATTGATGCTATAAATAGCTGGGTTTAAGAGAAAGATCAGCAATATTTAAGCTGTAATATTAAATGTAATATTAAACAGAAAGTTTATGAATAATGAATGCACCCTTTAGATTAAAATTTCTTTTGGGTGTATTACTAGCTAACAACAGATAACCTGTGCAATATGAAGCACAACTCTTATACTTTCCCTTAAAATTAATTAGCTTTGTAACATGTTAATCAAACAAATTGGGGAGCAAAATCAGAATGCATATTCCTGTGTGCTTCCCAGACATCTCATTTGTTTAATGGAGCCATTTGGATAATTAAGATCAGTACCAGTAATTTAGCTAAAGTGCAATCTTTAAAGATTATCTGACAATTTACTTGTGTTTGTCTCAGGTTTTTTTGTCTTGTTTTTCTCCCTGGTTATTTATACACATAGCTTGGTAGCTTAAAAAACCACTCTTTTGTAGTAAAGGAAGCATCCATTTGTGTTGATAAACCTATTCTAGATTGTTAGAATTCAAGAAAACCCCACAAACAAGAGGAGGTCCTATTTGATATTTTGGAAAAACTGTCTTGATTTTCATAATTTTCATCCCCCAAAATCCAGAATTTTTATCAGCGCTGGACTGCACTTAGGTGAGAACCTACCCTTCTTTACACCTTTTTTTGGGCTGTAAGAGGAGATGAGTGCTGTGCATTTTTTACATTTAAAAAAGTTAAATAAAAATTATTCTGCAGTGATTTCATTTAAGTGAAATTACATTCATTGCTTGTGGAAATTAAGTTTTGTAAACTTGCTTTTTCCCACCAGAAGACCATGCCTGACAAGTATCAGTAGATTTGAAAACTATGTGAAAATGTTCTGTGTGAATTGAACACTAAAATTAAATTGAAATGCGTGATTTCACTATTTGCCAAAATAAAATGCATGAACAGCCTAATAACTAATATCTTAGAAATGTTTGTGCTAAGCATCTTTGACACTTCAATGAGATGACTGAAAAAGAGCCCCTGCTGTTTGAAGTATGGCACATTAATAAATGAGAGAGAATAAAAATATTACAGCTCCTATAATGCACTATTCAGGCACACTCTGGTATTACATTGCTGCCTTCATCATTCAAAATTAGGAAACAGACCTTGCAAGGTGCAAATTTGAGGCAATACATGCAAATAAACAGATCTGTTATTCTAGCTGAAAAATCCAGCAGCTATTCAAGCTAATGGATCCATAAAAGCTCCATAAAAGTCCACATTATCTTGAGGTTTGCTGCTGCAACTCTGACTATTTGAACAGAAGTGTTTTTAGTGGTCTGTTGTTAAATGTGCTGTACCCAGCTGTTTGTTTGCCTTTCCAAGGTGGAGAAGTTGCAAAGAAGGAAAGGAAATTGTGGAATACTTTGGGCAAGCTGTCATGTTGTGTCTGAAGCTGATACTCTTGGATTTTGCACCTGTTAAATATCTGACTTTGCAATCTTTTCCTTGATACTACTTAATAATTTAATTTAGTGCTAGGAGCGATGGCACTCTGGGTAGATTTCTCTGGGACTTTTATCCATGGTAGTCACTTTTTCCCAAGCAACAAGAAGTGCTGGCAAGATCAGTGTTTTATATTTCAAGCCCAATAGGACTCAGATGGGATATTGGGCAGCTCTGAGTGTTTGCTGAGTGATGCTTTCGTCTTTTCCAGTCGCTCATACAGAGCTCATACATCAAGCACTGCAAGCAAGAGGCAATAACCCCAAATCCAGCTTGTGGCTGGGGATGTGCATTTGGGATCTTAAATGAGAAAAAAAAAGAGAGATCAGGCTTGGCACTGGGGGTGGATGTTTGGGCTGCAAAGCATCAGTCACTGTAGGAGTGGTAAAGATATAAGTGACAGCAATTCTCTGTCTCTCCGTGTATGGACAATGACTGGACAATGACACAAGGGGGGGTTATTACAGCTGTGCCATTTATTTTAGGGAAAATGTCATTACTTCCATTTAAAACCAATGTATTCACAAGTTTTTTTAGCTCAGCAAGATAGAATAGGCTCTCTGGAGTAACTTTTTTGGCCTCTTTAATAAAACTCAACCAAGACATAATGTAAGAGGCACAATTCCCTTGCCTCACCCTCACCTGCTTTGTCTATCAGGATGTATAGATTTGCATGCCTTGACACATAAAATTCAAGTTTTAAAACATTTTATTTGAGTACCTTATGCTTTTAAGGGACGTCACTGAGGCAAAAGCAAAAATGCAAACAAGAACAATACTAGCACTCAAGAATACTGTTTCGCTTTATTTTATCCATTTGCAAATGTTATGTCCAGCATTGAACATAGTTGCTTGATGAAGTTGTGATCTCTCTTTAACTATAAGGCTGAAAGAGATAATTAAAAAGGATGGAATTTGGTGAGGCAGGTTTCTCTAGGCTTTCTATTTGAATCACAGAGGGAGCCTTGGCTCTCCAGACAGAAGATTCAAAGAAGTTGAAGCACCATTGATTGAGAGGAGGAGGAGGAGGGATTGTGTGCTCTGTCCCACTGCACAGAAAAGGAGCCTGTAAATTGGTTACTTGTGAGCATCCTAAAGTGTTTCCCTGGCCCCTGCTGCTGTTAATGTGTCTGAGTGTCTTTGAGAATGTTTTGGAACTTGGGTGCCATCCTGATACCTCTCAGACGAGAGAGAAATTGCAACTATAGCAATTCCACTTTCATCAGAGTGGAAAACCTGGTTTATTTGTTAACCAAAGACAAGGATTCTTTTCAGATTTCCCTAGAATGTCAATATCCTTTCCCAGTGCTTAATCCATTTCATATTGGAAGGATTATACGAGGTTAGTTTTACACAAATCACATTGTGGGTTTGGTAGGGAAGGTTTCATATGGTTACAGTGAGAAAAATAAATGCAAATACGTGTCTGTGATTTGCTGATGGTTATTAATCCCCCTGCCTTTCAGTGGCATAGCTGGAGAACTGGGCTAAGCTTCTGGGCATGAGCACAGCAGGTTTCTGTGTTTATTCTGTATAATCTATCTTTTCTCTTTCTTTTTAATCTTTGTTTTTTTGCTTTCCTTCGTGGCCTCCTTTCTACTACTGCAAGCTGAGTTGTGCTTTCTCATGCTGTTTACTGAAGCTTAGACATGAAAGGACAATGAAATGGACATTTTAATCAATTAACTGTAGCCTGATCAAAGATTCCTTCCTCCTTATTGTTGTTGTTGCTTAAAGTGTTTTTATTTACAACATCCAGTGGGGCTTTTGATTCCTAAGGTGTGACAAAGTCACTGCCTTGCACAGAGCAGTGAGCTGGGAGTCTCAAAAGTGCTTTTGATCAAGGCCTTGCTTTAATCACGGGTGGTGTCAGAGCTCTGAGCAGCAGCTCAGCTTTGCTCGTGGGCTGATGCTGAAGGCAGGAGGGGAGAGTGAGCAGAGAGCACAGGGAAAGAGTCTGAATATCCCCACACTGTCCCTTCACCCAATTCCTTTGGCTTTCAGTGGTTGCCACTTAGAAGAGAAAAACAAACACCTTCAATGTCATTTCTTGTCAAGGGTAAAAAAAGAGATAACTGTTCACATGAAGTCATTATCACCAGTTTGTGAATATTCTGAGTTGGAAGGGACCCCACCAGGTTCATCAAATCCACCTCTTAACTGACTGGCCCATACAGAGATTGAACCCACAACGAATTAAAAGCTATTAAAACTACTAAAAAACTATTAAAAACAGGCTC
This sequence comes from Drymodes brunneopygia, assembly GCA_013400955.1. NCBI lineage: Eukaryota > Metazoa > Chordata > Aves > Passeriformes > Petroicidae > Drymodes > Drymodes brunneopygia. The sequence continues at coordinate 274,998 of VZTZ01002460.1, read as the reverse complement.
TAACCAACCCAGACTTGGAATTTTCAAGTGCTGAGGTATTTTTTAGTTTTTTAGAGTGCTGCTTCCCTCAGCTGCCTTTTCCACCTTTGAGTATTACTCACAACAAAATAAAAAAAATAGTGCATCCTATAGCCCACCCAATAATTTGTGTGGGCAAATGTGGTGGCTTTTAAAAAGGAAACATGACCTGTATCAGTAATAACCACATTTTCCTTCTGATTCTATAATGTTGGAGACAAAGAAAATTCGTTTTCAGATTTCTACATAAATGTAAATGCACACAAATAAGAAATGTGTCTCTTTTGCTTCCTGCATGTTTTTTCCAATCTTCCCCAGTGGCAGTGGTTAATGAAAAAGATTATTTTATTAATTAAACATTCAAAACAATGCAGTTTGTTGCTAGCAGCCTCTTGTTTGCAATAATCTTCTATGCATCATAACCTTCTATCTTTGTATTTAATTGCTTTTTTCTCCCCCTTCCCTTCCTCTGGAGCACTCTTTGAAAAATCTCTCCTGACCTTTCATGCTGCTTTTGCATTTTCATGTAATTTCAGTTAAGAAATGTTTAATTACTAAAATAATCACTTCTGCTTTTAATCTGTTTATGTTTTTTTCTGTCTAGCTCTTGTTCTTCCCCTGTAATTCCTGATGATTGCAACAATTCCAGTGCTGAGGGGAGAGATGATCTCTCCCAGTTCTTGGGACTCCTTCACAGTTATAGGTCAGCCTTTTTTCTAGCAGGAGTTTCGAGCCACCTACCAAGGAAAATTCATCTTAAGTGAGAGAGGTGCCAGGTTTGGGGTCACAGAGGTTCACCCAGAGGTCAGAAACATGAGAATGACCCCACGTGAAACATCAGTGAAGGCTTCACCTTGCTGTGGTGAGGTGCAGTGCATATGGAAGGGATAAATCTGCAGGGAAAAGCCGAGTTGTGATTTCAGGCCACTGAGTGCCATGCAGCCACTGGCTCATCCTCACCCCTCCCTGGTGGGATGGGGAGGAAAACTGGGGAGAAAAAAGGTAAAAACCCATGGGTTGAGATATAAAATAAATTAAAATAGCAGCAATAATGATGGTGATGATGAAAATGGAGACAAGAAAAAGAAGTAAATGCCAATCAAGACAGGTGATGCACAAAAGAATTTCTCACCACCCCCTGAACAATGCCCTGCCCAGCCCCAAGCAGGGATTGTCCCCTCCCAGGAGGAGGCTGCTGACAGCCTGAAACACAGAATGTCCTTTTGTAGCTGCTCTGCTACAAAACTCATGACAGAGCTGCCAGGGCTTAAGACAAACATAATTCATGGCCAGTTTTTTACATTGAAACAAGCTTCATTTACACATCTGGTATCTCTGCTAGTTCTTCCTCTCTCTCTCTCTTTTTTTTTTTTTCCTGTTTTTTTTAAAGCCAATTTGGTATTTTCCTTGTGAATTTATTGAGAACCTAATATGTTATTTTCAGCCAAGCACAGATTTTTAGCCCCAAGATAACTGCATGATACAAAAGTTAAAAAGGAGCATATTTACAGATCTAGCCTTGAATAGTTATCAAAACCTTCAAATTCCCAATGNTCTTTTTCTTTTTCTTTTTCCTTTACCAAGAAAGCAAGGGGAATTGTGTGAGTGACAGTGTGAGAGAATCCATTCAGAATAAACTCAGAAAGAAATGGGGAAATTTGTTGCCACTCACAGGTTTTTGTTTTGTTTTGTTTTTTTTACTTCTGTTTCAGTCTGAGCTGCCTCTGTTTTTCAAGAAGTCAGACTTTATGTATAATTTTACAAAGTTTGTTTGACATCCTGCAACATCCCTGACTCATCAGCCAGAAAATATGGAATAACACTAAAGGCTGTTGCTTTCTCTGTATTTCAATCTCTGGTCTAACCCTGATGTGGAGACACTGCAGTGAATCTTTAAATGAACTTTAGCTAATTGATCACCTCTTGAGCACAACCACAGTGCAATGGAGCAGGGAATTTTGGGTCCTTCAGGGAAGATGGTTCTTTACATCTCTTGTCAAGACTGTGGCTAAATGTGACAAATTAGTTCTCAGTTTTGCAGTTCATTTACAGGTTTGCCTGATCAGAGGCAGAATATTTGAGAGAATTTTATTCAGGAGCACCTGGGTTACTACGGCAATAGGCAGAATTGCTTCTTGCAGTGTATTATGCTTACCAATGCAAGATTAGTCTCTCACACAAAAAAAATAAGGTTTGGAAATAAAGTTTGTCAGAAAAAAAAAAAAATTAACTAGTTGCCATTAGCAAAAAAAAAAAAGAAAAGAAAAGAAAAAAGAGGAAAAAAAAGAAGTCATAATCCCCCTGTGACGTTATTAACTTTCCTGTAATTTAGTTTTGTAGAAATGCTTTTTCACAATGTGCAGAGCTACTGAACATTTTTTGCATCTTTGTTTACCACACAGAATGGCCTCCATTCTATCGGAGAGCACATCTCAGGCAGTACAAAAGTGACTATGGAGCAGCAATACAGCAGCAGCCTGATGAGCAGCAGCATTATTGGTCTGGGGAATCCTGATGGCCTTGGTTGCCCTCATTTCCCCATGGGAAGGCTTGCCTGCTCCTGAGTGCAACCTTAATTAAAAAGGTGAGTGTTGAAAACTTCTGTCAGCAGATAAAGCAGTGAAAAAGTGCCAGGGGAGGGAAATCCTCCAGGTCTGGGAAGCTGCAGCCTCTCCAGGGGTAGATATTTGGGAGGCACCTGCCAGGTGGGCACACAAGAGATTACTTAGGGACACAAAACTGTCTTTTGTGTGCCCAGGGATATTCTAAACTCTTAAATTGTATTCCTCACAAGATAGGTAAGCATTTTCCCCAGTTCAGTTTGCTAGATCACTGTCTGATTTTCATTCAGGATTGTTTAGTAGTGAAGAAGTTAAACTAAAAGTGTAATTCACACTTTACACATTCAATTCACAATTTAGGTAAAAAATGAGGCTATAAACTCCCTGGGATGTTTAAATAAACTTGTCCTTTGTCCAGAGTTCTCAGAAAGGAGAACATTTCCACAGCTAAAAAAAGTCACTGTATCACTTAGCAGGAATTCCCAAGCTTCTCCAAATCCAGGACACCCAATTTGTTGGCTAAGCACTCATATTCTTTCAAAGATTTACAGTGATTTATTTTCAGTGTCAGTAACAGCATCATCATTACTGGAAGATCCAACTGTACCAAATGTTACTTTAATAAATCATCAACCCTGAAAATCAATACTCCAATGAACTGAATCAAATGAAACCGTTTCTGCTGCACAGTTTCAACCACAAAGTCAAAACCTCTGCTGTCTAAGTTCATAAAATTTCCATCACCTGGTTACACCAGAGCCATCAGACACAGCTCCCCAGACTCAATGTCAAACAAACCTTATCTGCTGATGGATTTATTTTTTTATGGCAGCCCATCAATGTGTCTGTGGTGTTATATTGTCATTTGCTTCCTCTGAAGTGACGTGAACTGCTGCTTTATTTCATACCCTGGAAAGACACCACAGGTTAGGTCTGACCTGCCTTTTTCTCCTTGCAGAGTCCAGGGTTTCTGTTCTGAAGGAGCTCTGTCCTCCTCTACCTCCTTTTAAATCTATTCTTGCAGAAAAAATAATAGCTCTGTTGGTTTTTATCAAGTTTGCTCATTGGCCAAGTACGTGGCATAATAAATGTGTGTATTTGTGAAGATACATTTGTAATCTGGGCCAATCTTATGTTGTCATGTTTGAGTTGCTGGTAGGACTTTTTTTAGTGTTCACTGCTTTTTTTTTTTCCTGGCAGTCTCATGGAATTTGCAGTAATTTCTTTCCAGGTGGTATTGTTTCCTATTAGGGATGAGGAAAAGATTTCTTGTGGCTGAGAAACTGTGCATTGGCAAACCTTCTGTCACAACTTCTGCCAAAAACAAGGAGAGAAAATGAGTTATTTGCAGAATCACAGAATGGGTAATGCGATGGTGCCATTATTTTAGTGATCAAGGATGTTCTACCTCACGAAGAAAATCCAGAACATCATTTCTTTTATAAAGTCCAATGTCTTCCTCTTTTAAATGTCCCATTTTCACCCACTATGAAATCTGCTTTTCAACAAGAGCTTTTATCCAGCCCTGAAGGTGAAGCTATAGGCAGAAAGACAAATTTTCTGTTGTCATGTGATCAATTTTCCAGTTTCAGTTTTAATTAGATGGGAAATACCAAAAAGTTTTGGAACTGATTCAGCTGCAATCAGAAACACTGATTTTTGGCTGATTTCAATGCTTGTGTGCTTGCTTGTGGTCCCCCCAAAGAGCTGAAAAGAGGCTGGTTTTGTTAGCTAATGTTGATAAACATATTTTAGCAGCTTTTCTTCCTTGCACTCAGCTGTCATCTTTAAATATAAATGTTTGAAAGCTCTGGTGTTCTGTGGGGGAACACAAAGCTCTGGTGTTCCACTGGGGAGAGGCAGGAGAAACCTTTCCCTCTCTGAGCTCTGACCACAGAGGACATTTGGGGTTTTCTCCTCTTCTGTGTGTTTTGCCACCTCACTGACTGCAGAGGTGTCAAATTTTAAGTCCATACCCATTTTCCTGCTTGCTGTGACGTTTTGGATTGAATTCCATCCTTTCACCTTACAGTGGAATTATCCTGGTTGTGATGAGAAGGGTAAGTGAGCTCTTCCTGTCTTGCAGAGAGGTGGGAAAAAGCACACCAAGCTTAGGTCAGAATTAGAATCAGAATCTGTTTTCTGTCCATGTCACAGGCTAAATCTCTCCTTGGCAGGACAGGGGTGCTTGGAGCATCTGCAAACTCCAGGATTCTGTTGTCTGCTCCCCTCTCCAGTGCCAAATCCTCCTGTTCTGGTGCACTGAGGTTTTCCTGTGTCCAAATTCCACCTGCTCCTCCTTGTCTTGATGCCTCCTGGCCATGCTGTGATGGAAAGGGCTGCCTCAGGGCTAGAAGAGCTTTAAAAAGCCATTGTGAGGTGTTAAGAGCCTTGCAGATTTATAGAGTTCTTGCTGGGCATCACAAGTCTGTGAACTTTAATAAAGTTTGCCTCGGGGATGTGTGGGTTTAAGGGCTCTGAAGGATTTGGGGGATATAAAAATGCTTTTAATAACTAGGTAACTCACCTTTAGATCTTCCAAAAAAAAAAGAACCCTATTAAAAATCATCATGCTGGACAACTACAGTAGATAAGACAAAATTAGAGCTGTCTTCCCAAAGCTTTATTTGAAATGTGGGCTGTCACTCTGCACCAGAGTTCCTGGCAAGATGTAGATTTATTCCAGGCAATTCTTGGGGCAGAGGCAGAATTATAGTTGAGAGTATGAAATTAGGTGTATCTATAATAGGATTAGGATGGTCGGTACTAAAAATCATCTTGGGAAAAAGATTTTGAGATTCTTACACCTTAAAAAATCATACATAATATTTTTTCTTTATTTTCTTTTTTTTTTTTTTTTTTTTTTTTTTTNTTTTTTTTTTTTTTTTTTGCCCAATATCTGGAGTACTTCTTTTAGCTCTAATATTCCCAAAGGTTGCAACTAATCTCAGCTACTGTCCAGTGAGTGGTCAGGGAAGAAATCCCTGAGTTATCCCTGGTGTTAATTGAGTTTACAGGTTAGTTCAGCAGTTCAGCCCAGAGCACGAAGGACATAAATTGCTCACGTGCCTGAGGACTGCAGGACTCCTGCAAATCAAGGCTTGTCAGAGGCACTGAGTCACTGTTTATATCACAGCTGCTCCCACCCCTTGATCTGTGCTCAGGCTGCTGAAATCTTCTCATGAGGCAAAGTTTGATTGAGAGTCATTATTCAAAAATGTAATAAAGTCAGGGGTGTGAAGGAGCAGAGGTCATTTAGATGTCATTAGTTACATGCTATTAAATGGAGATTAGCTTGTGCTCATTACAAATTGAACAAAGTAGTCCTGGAGCTTTCTTCTGGGTATAATCAAAATATAAATATAAATATATAAATTCAATCAAAGGAAATGGGCTGTTGGTGATTAATTATAAGAATTGGGTTAAGACTGTGTTGTTGAGCATGGTTGAGCCTGGAAACTCAAAGCAGAGAGGGTTGTCACCCTGGAGAAATAACTGGAGTTTCAGTTTTTGACAGCAGTGCTTTTATAGGCTCCAAGGTAAAAAGGATCCTCCTATTTCTAAGCCACACAGGAAAAATTTAGTAATATAGGGCTTTAATATCAACCTGAAGAAGTTTATTTGTTACCTCAGAAATTCCGTGGGAAAAAACCCAAATCAAACAGCACACAAAATGATGGAAAACTCCCCTAACTTCAAATTCCAAACCACCACATTCACAGCCTTAAAAAAAACCCACTTCTTTCTGATTTTTTTCACGCATTGAAAAGGAAACCCTGTAGTCACTTCTGATCAAAGGGATCTCAGATCTGCTCCAGCTCTCTCCAATAAGAAGCTGGTTTCATTTCCCTGCTCCAATTCCAGCACAGGTCAGAGTGATAAAATAATTACAAAACTGGACTTGAGGGATTGTATCACCCATAGATTTCCTTTCCTATTTCTTGAGCATTTATTAATGTATAAGCAGGCTTTCCTTATTATCCCAAGGCAGATTTGTTTCTGTAAGAACCTGTGATGAGAGACCTTCAAAAAGCCTGCTGAGATTCCCATTCACTTTTACCTGATATGTTTGAATTTCAGTGGTTTTATAAGAAAGAGTTGTGAGACAAATATTCCTGTCATTCTATATATTAATTTAAAATTCAGGTTTTCTTTTTGGAGAAAGAGGCAGGAGGAAAGGTGACCTTAAAGGAGGTGTTTAACAAACTAGGTGCACTACAACAACTTTATATCTTGAAATTTTAAAAGTGCAAATTAAAGATGTGAGATGAGTTTAATGGTTCTCTGAAAAAGTGCTGCCAGGGGCTGTCTGCTTTTAACCAACAGATCCTAAAATGGCAAAATATTAAAGCTTTTCACACAATTAAAACTTGAAAATATCATAAAGCTGACTTCAGGGTTTTTTTTCTTTCTTGAGAAAGGAAATTATTCTTGTTATTTTAGGCTGTTATTCTTTTTCTTTCCCCCCTCATTTTAAACATGGTTTCTACAGCATGGCCTGTAGCAAGTCTTGTCAGGATCCAATAAATGACAAAAAGGATGTAGATGTTAAAAGGCTCAGTTGCACTTTATTTCCTTACCCTGTGCTTTTAATTTCAGAAATTAACAGCTGTGCCTACTAAACCCCACACATTCTTTTCCCTATCTGATAAAAAATAATGTGTATGACACAGGGGATTTTGGATTCTCTCTTAAGGGAGAGGGTTAAACTGGGATCTTGAGATGATATTTTTATAAATTTTGTTGTCGTTAGGGAAGTTAATTTATGACTTTTACCATAGATGTTTCACCTCTTCAAAGTGTCATATTTTTTTTCAGTGACATTAATTCACCAAAGTGTATTTTGTAAACCAGTTAGGACTAATTTGTAAAACTTTTCTCTGCACTTGAAATATGTAAGTTCACCCACTACCAGCACTTATTCAATAATGGAGTCTCAGGAATGAATGTAGCTTTGTTTGAAAATCAGGCTGGTGACAATGAACATGGAGAAGAATTCCAGAGGGCAGCAGAAGTGTTTTCTCTCTTTTCCATGGAGGCAGAGAAGCTGTGACTTGTCAGGACCTTCCCTCCATCATTTCATTGTGAAAGAACAGCATCAGATCTCCTGCACTCCATCAAACCTGCCTCTCCCATTTCTGGTGTCCACATTATTTATGGGAGGTTCTCAGATTTTCACAGCCCCTATAAATCATTTTTAATTACTTGTACATATGCAGAAACAGCAATTTAGGTCTTGTGGAGCCTAATCTTTTGCAGCAGATTTAGTTAGTTCCCTGCAATCCTGGTGTAGCTAATTTATATGTGGCTGAGCTCTGAAACAAAACAATTTGTTCTGCAGGAAGGGAGATTTTGCAAATAGGAATAAATTTAGTTAATGATTGTAATATTTCATGATAATTTGAAAAAGAATGGGTTTGGGGTTTGATTACCATTTATATGTGCATTCATTTACAATAGTTCAAAAGACACTACTCTCTGGGAGCAGTTATTTTTTAACTTTTTCATGGCAAAGATCTACACAGAGAAAGCAAAAAATGAACAAGTCAGGCCTGTAAGATGTCAGAAAAGCAATAAGAGCCACCTCTAATGCAAGTCTGGTATAATAAAGCTTTAATTACATGTTAATTATTTATTCATTAAGTTGTTTATCCTCTTATTTTATCAAAATTCTCAGGTGTCCCTGCCTGGGACCTGCAGTTCAGTGACTGACAAAACTTCAGGCAGTGCAGTGCAGGATAGCAGTTAAGCCAAAACTGGTGAGATGACAATTTTAGGTGGAGGGAGAGGTCTGTGAAACTTCACAGTGCCCAAATTTGTGACTTTTAAAACTTCTCTGACACCCTGCCAGTAAAGCCAGTACTTGCTCCATTACCAAGGAGCAAGTACTGAAGTGCAAATTTAGCCCTGCAGTTGCCTTGATCCCACCATGGTTCATTTTGAACTATTCAAAAAAATAAGGAATATCTCTCAGAGATGCCTTCCACCCACCCACGAAGGAGTCCTCCTGTTGGAAGAGTCCTTTAAACACATTTTTCCTTCATGTGCACAGAGCAAGCTCATCCCCAGAGTTCTCTGGAGTGTTCCAAACAGCAGCACAGTGTAATCAGAATGTTTTGTTCAGAGCTGCTGAATCACAAGATGTGGTGATTTAGGCCTTGCAAACTGCACTGAGCACCTGGGATGAGTGAGGGGCTTTCATATCACTGCCCAAATCAAGCTCTGTTCATTCAGCTGGGTTTTCTTCCCTTCTCTCCTGCACTGCTTCCTCTTTTAAAATTATAATGTGCAAATGTGGCTTACTCTGTTTTTCTGTACTGCCAGCTCTTAAACCAGTATATTTTGTAAGATTATTAATCCCCAGAGCTAATTCTCAGAGTTTAATATTCTATAATGATTCTACTTCTTTTATGGTTAGCATGCAGCCTCCAGGTTATCTTATTTTTGTTCAAGGTTATTATGAAAGAAAAGCAAAATAATATGCTGGATACTGAGCTTTATTTAAAATCTGCCCTTCTAAGTTTTCCTCCATTATTGTTTATATTTATTCTCTGCCATGTCAGGCTCACACAGAAGTGTCTCAAAATCTTACACTGCATAAAATAATAGCAATGAACTTTAGATTATGGTTAGAAATTGAAACCCTTGAAAAAAAGCATCTTGATTCCAGATTTTGGAGGGGGCAGGAGGGCAGCGGTGGGAAAACCCTGGCAAACAAAAATATTTATTCAGTTGATTAATTAGCAGAAAAGCTTTTTCATGCATGGGGTGAATTAATTCCCAGGCCAGCATAGAACTGAGAGATCTTTCCGCAGCCTGTGAAATAGCACCTGGCTCTTGCAGAGACCCAGTGGCTCCACAGGAAACTTTTCATTTATTCTCTACTGGGCCTTCTCACAGATTTAATATTTCTTCTGCTTTCCTCTCCCATAGCTACCATTTACTGCTGTTTCCTGTGAGAACTTCTTCTCCTTCAGGAAGAGGCCTGGGAGTGATCCTTTCCATGATATTAAACAGACAAATCTTTAAGATGTAGAGACTGGTGCAGTTCTGCCCATGGACGTGTGACTTGTGCTCTGATCCACGGTGCTGCTGCAGGGGACAGTTCTGAATCCCAAATAAACTGAGCCATTTGTTCCTCTGCATCTCCTCCCCCTGCATCCTTCCTGGCCAAGATTTGTTCTCATAGAGACAGATGGATGTTTATAGGAAATTTCAGATCTGCACAGTTCCTTGTACCCTAAGCTTTATGAACCTCCTTGACTTTTAATTTCTTGACAAGCAGCAGGCCGTTGTGAACAGCTCATGTTTGATGTGTCTGGGAAATGTAATCATGAGTTTTATGATGTTATTGATTGATGGCTTCATGACTTGAGCAGGGAGGGTTGGAAGATTCGAGGCTTGGCAGGAATGGGTGGCTGCTTTATGATATTTGGTATCTTTATGTCTCCAAAGGGATTTCTGAAAATAAATCAGGTCTGCTCCTCAATAACCCCTAAGTTTCCAGTGAATATAACAGACTCAACTTTCAAAGGTGGCCTCCTAAGAGAGGTATCAAACAGAGCAAGTTTTCAGATCCCTTTACCACATTTTTATCACATGATTATCATTCTCTGTGGTTTTCTTTAGATAGCTACCAAATTTTGGCTGACTGCTATAGACACAACCTGTCTGGGAAAGTCCATTAGAATTCTAAAACCTTTGTCCATATCTTAAAGGATGCTGAAAGTCCAGTCCCAAAAAACAGAATTCCACACAAAGGGTCAGATGCAGGCTAACCTTTGCAATGACTGGCACTATTTTTAAAGCATAGGATGGAACTTCACTTTTTATAGAGATAATTCACAGGCTGTGTATCTAAAAATCTGATGACTGAGGGTGGTCGTATAAAAAACTTCATGGCTGCTTAGAATGAGAGCTGGTTGGAAATACTTGAAAATTCCATTTATTTTATCTTTGGAAAAGCATGGTAAAAAAAAAAAAATTACTAACTGCTTTTATATGATGGTCAGTTTTGGCACATACAGATGGAAGAGGGAGTAAATGGTGTAATTTTATCTGCTGTTGAGCTAAGCATGGGCACACAGCTCCCTCTTATCTCTCTTATCTCATCTCCCTCCCTCCCCTTTGCCCCCTTTTCCCTCCACCTCTCTCTCTCCCTCTTTCCAGTACCTGTAGGGAGCCTTCCAAAAATATGGAGAGGGACTATCTATAGGGCCTGGAGTGACAGGACAAGGGGGGGTGGCTTCAGACTGAAAGAAGGTTTAGATTAGATACTAGAAGGATGTTTTTTACTGAGTGAGGGTAGGGAGCTCCTGGCACAGGGTGCCCAGAGAAGCTGTGGCAGCCCCTGGATCCCTGGAAATGTCCAAGGCCAGGCTGGACAGGGCTTGGAGCAACCCGGGATAGTGGAAAATGTCCCTCCCATGGCAGGGGGTGGCACTGGGTGATCTTCAAACTCCCTCCCAACCAAGCATCCTATATTTCTTTTTTTAATTTCTGAAGAGAGGCTTATTTGTTCATCATGAAAACTGACAGTCAAACCCATCCAAGCCCATCAGGGTTCCTGGTTACTTTGAAAATGACTTAAATGAAAATTCTCTTGCAAACCTCCATGGCATTGGGGTGGTGATGTGGGGTGTATGTTTTTGGTTTTTTTGGGTTTGGGGGTTTTATTTATTTTTTAACTACGTAGAACTATTTGTATTCTATTGTATTTAATATGCAGAGCTATTTAATGTCAAATGGTTTGTTTTGTGGAGTCAGTCTATTTTTTAAACGTTGGTGAAGGTGCCTCCAGGCACTGGTTATGTGCTTCTCATGTAAATAAAGTGTTGTCCTGCTGCTCAGGTGACTCTTCATACATGGATTTATGTCTTTCAATAGAGAGGGAGGAAATGCTGAATTCACTGCCCTCAGGGTAACTAAGGAGAGGTATTTAGGAAGGCAGAGTGGATACAAATACTGCAGTAGTTGGGTAACAACAGCACATTCTGCTCTCAGCTAAACAAGCTGACAATTTTTTCTCCCTAATTACTTTCCTGCGTTGTCCAACACATAAACTCAGCAAACATTCCTTCTCAGAAACTCTAGTTTGGCAGTACAGGCCCCTTTTAAAGTGATTTTACTGAGGGAAAAAAAAAAAAAAGAAAGCTGGCCTATGAGTAAAACTGATTCCTCAAAAAATGCCTGTATTCTGTGGCAGTCAATTGCTCTGTCAGGGAATTTCTCTCACTCCAAAAAGATTTGTGCTGATCTGCAGGTGTCCTTTTCCCTTTTTGTTTGTCATGGTATAGATGCATTCTCTTTGCTAAGGAAGTTTAGTTGCTACTGAGTTTCTATAATATTTTTATTTCCGTTTATATTTTTTCAGCCTTTCTATTTTTTTTTTTTTTCATTCCTATCTGGAAAATAGATAGGAGTACAAGTGTGGCTTCAAGATTAAATAAATAAAAGCAGTGATCACTATTCCACTGAGAAACTGTTTTTAGCTGAGCCCCAATCTGGCAACTTTGGGACAGAAATGACAGAAGATTAAAAACATTGGGTCCCTGTGCCCTTTTCAATCCATTAAAAGCTAACATGTGTATAATTACCAAAGCAAATGTGCAGCAGGCAATCATGTAAATACCAATAAAGGTTTCTTAGTGGCAAAGCTGATTTCATGTAAATAACTCCTCTTAATTTGTTTTAATTAAAAAAAAAAAAAAGTCTAATTACAGAGAGCAGCTTACGTTGAGCAGTGTGTTCAGATGAATGCTGGGATAGGTCAGCCATAAATAAATAAATAAATAAATGAGGAAATAATCTATGCAAAAAAATATTAAAAAAAATTAGTGTCAGATAAGAAAAGTTGCTTTAGAATACTGGCACTGAATGGGTGCTGCTGGATTCATCACAGCCAGTTAGAAAGTGAAGGATAGCTGAAAACAGTTCAATTGGGGAAAAAAAAGGAGAAAAACCCCAAAAAACCAATGCACCCCCTCCCTTTCTGCCCTCCCTTCCTCCCTCCCTCCGTCCATTCCCTCCCCAAAAGTATCCATCATTAGTTTTCCTCTTGCTACTGGGGACATGAAGCAAAGGCTTAGTCTGAATAACCCATATTTTCAGACAGTAAAAAAACAAAAAACAGTGACCTAGTGGTAAATTTGACCTAGTGATGATTTGATTGTAATGTAGAAAAATATGTAAAAGCTGACTTCTCCTGTTACTCTTGCAAAGAATTTTTTTTCAAAAAGGATTTCATGATAGAATGGACTGGATACTAATTAGGTGTATTTTCTAATGTCTACACTAATAATAATTCAAGTACTTTTAAAAATTTTTAAAATCAAAGTTTAACAGAATCATCAACAGTAGGGAAAAATAATGCAGAATGAATAGATCAAGGCAGAGGTTTTTTCCCACAACAACCATTCACACAAGAACAGATAAGAATTTTTTTTTTATTTCTAAATCTCATGATTTTCCTTCTGTTCTTTGAAGGTAAGATTTAGGTGATCACATTGTTTGTCTCCTGCTCCAATAAACTTTTGACCTCTCAAGTGATTTTAGGGCAGATTTGACAAGGGATTAGAGATGTCAAAGTTTTGATTAAAAAAAATTATCAAATAAGGATGGCAAGAGAGAAGGGAGAAGATGCTGGTGAATTCTGAATTCAATGCCATTGTTAAACACGAGAAAATCTCCCACTACTCTCACATGAATATTGCCCTTTTTTTACACACTGAAAAGGGAAGATGAAATAAAACAACCTGCACCAAAAAAAAAAAATACTAATCCTTGCATATTTATGGGATAAGTATCACCAAAATTTTAAGAAGATCCATGTGGTTTTGGTGCAGCAATTTTTTGATATAATTTCTACCAAGAAGTGGAACAACTTCAACATTAGAAGCTGAAAGATTCTCAGTTGACCTCTAACACTCTCAGAGGTGAAAAGGTATAGAAATTCCATGTTCAAATTCTTGCTTTATTTTGGCTCAAGCCAGGTATTTTCCCAACATGACTGAAGCTCCCTAAATGCCTCTGCTGAGGGATTGAGCACCAATGAGAATTTAATTGTTCATTGGGGATAGAAGAGTTTGAACTGGATCACACAAATTGTCTCTGTAGCTCCACAAGTAGGGATGTAAATGAAATAATCTGAAATTGCTGACAGGATATCACCAAAGAAAATTGGGACTTTATTCTAGCCCCAAGAGGAAGTTTAGCATTTCATAGGGGAAGGAGATCATTTCCTAAAAACCTGATGAATCAAAATTCAGCAGTAGATCAAGACCCACCACCTCTACCAAACATCAGAAAAGAGAAAAAGCTGTGCATTTGCCCAAGAAACAGTTTTATTAACTAGTTTTATTTCTCATTAGCCTGTACTGATGTAATAAAATTAAATTTATTTCTCCAAGCTGAATTTTACCAGTGTCAGGAAGTGGTGACTGATCTCTCCTTGCCCTTACCTTTTGTGAGCCTTTTGTTATATTTTCTCTCACCTGTCCAGCTGAGGATGGGAGTGGTAGGGCAGCATTTGTGGGCACCTGGTGTCCAGTCAGAGCCAAAACACCACAGTCTGGAAGGCCACAGCTGAAGCTGTGTTGTTCAAATTATTATAAGGAAAAAAAGCTTTCAATCAAGGCCACTCTCTCAGTGACAGAAGATGAAACAGTTTACTGGTTTATATCTTTTCCCCAGATATTTTTATCCTCAGCCATACATCATTGTGCTGCATTCTCACAAAAAGCCATTGATTTAAGCCTGGCTTGGGAGGTGGAAGGATGTTCAGCAGAGTGATTGCTCTGCTGGAACCGTGGGCTGTGCTCAGGAGCTGTGGGAAAATGTACAACTTGTTAAACACATTATAGATTTACTCTCTTCTGTGGATATGTCACTGCCAGAGACTTCTGAGTTCAGACAGTATTTTCTCTTAGAGATGTAGCCCCTGTTCTTCTACCCAAACAGGTTCTGGTGCTCTGAGATTTGTGTCTGTGGTCAGGTGCACATGTACACACAATATTTTTGCATTCCTTCATCCACATGAAAATTAAAAAGGAAATTTTCTTGCAGTACCTCTGAATCTGAGGCAGTTCAGTGGGAGAGACTGAGAGTTACACTCCACTGCCTCCTATGATCAATTGGATTTCTCTTTGAAAATGAAGTCTCACAAAAGCACAGCAGGGCAGATCTTCTGTGCTTTGTGGCTTTGCTTCACCTGTAGCAGAATCCTATTTACAGCCAGCAGTGGATTGAAAAGAGTATCAGGCTGAGATCAGCACCTCCAGTGCTTACACACAGCCTGGCCCTCTGCTTGATAGACAGAGTACAAGTTTTCCTCAGAGGTTCAATAAGGAGGACTGAAATTGATGTCTTTACCCCTGGTATGCTCAGCTGAAAAAATAAAATATGGTTCCCTATCCCAGAAAGTAAAAGATCAGATCCAGCTGCCCCAGACTTCAGTAGCAGCATTTTATTAATACAGCTGTAAAACACATGTAAAACATGTCTTTAAACATCTCCTCTGGAAGGGTAAATACAAAGATTTGGAGAATACTGGGAGTGTGCTGAAGAGTTACAGGTAAAATAGTTGTGAGCAATGCTACCCTAAAGTTCAGAGTTTATCAGGCTTTCAGTTTTGGGGAGAGGGAGGAGTGGATGATAGGACAAGGTTTTATCTTGCTGGCGGAGTTTTCCCATCAACCTTACCCCGAATCCCTTGCAAGAAATGTTCTGTGTCTCTAAAAGTCTGGAGTTAGCAAATCAGTGTGCTGAGAGCAGAAATGCATGGTGGGCCTCAGTGAAATGAGGATTTTGACTACAAGGATCAGCTTTTACTGAAAATAGCATCATTGTCATTCCGTGGGAGGGGGGCGAAATAACAGCTGAGTCTCAAGAAAAATAAACAGCCATCAGCACGTTCTGCAAACAGAGATGAGAAATGTCCATTGTAATCACCGTAAACATCCTGGGCGTGAAGAGGGTTGCAGTACAAGCAAAACAGTGTAAATGCTAAAACCCTGGTCCAGATGAAAAAAAAATCAATCTCAGCTTTTCCCCACGGGGGTGTTGCTGTTCTGAGTGGTGTCTCCAGGTGCCTCTCACCTTTCAGGGCTGGTTTGTGTGGGAAAAGGCAGATGAGATCCATTTAAAAATACCAGAAATGGGATTTTGCTCCTCCGCCTGAGCCAGTTGTGGGTGAAAAGGCAGTTCTGGTTTAATGTTTTACAAATCTGCTGTTGTAAGAGCTGATAACCACTTACCTGCCTAAAAAACTTGTTGGCATTCAATTTATTCTTAAGAGTACACAAGAAGAAAAGTGTGAATAAAACAGATAAAAGTGAGTTTAAGAGGGATGCCAGCATGGAGACCAAGGACATCCCTGAAAACATCACTGTGCTCCAATTTCTGGCATTTTGTTGCACCTCTAAACACATGAGATATGTCTGATGATGCAGTATTTTTCTGCTTGTGCAATATTTCAGCACCTGGCAGAGCAAAAAATATCAACACACCCCAGAGAGAAACACACCTCTGCTCCCACAGGGGTTTTTTATCATTAGAATATGGCCAAGCATAAGGGGCTGTGAATCCAGTACCAGCACCTCAGGCTTTTATCCATTGTGAAAAAGCTTGAAATAAAATCAGATTTATTCTTCTATTCCATTTAGAAACTCTTTTTCCTTTGCAGCTGGTGACAGGCTGTAACTGTCTCCTCCTTGATGGATTGATGTTGTCTCTTTGCTGCAGTTTGTCCTGTGGGACCGCCAGAGAAATGGATCTTTTCCCCAAATCCTGGTCCTTATTTATGTCCTCTTGTTGGATAACTTTTATATCTGTGTCTGAGAACACCATTTCTACGTTTGATGGTGTTGGTTTTTAATTTTAACTGTGGCTAGCAGTTTTCCCGCTGTTGTGTGTGAAATTGTGTGTCCATGTTTAGGTTCCTTCTAACAGTGTTCCCCAATTTAGGAACAAAAAGGAGGAAAAATAGTTTTCGGAAAATATCATTATATTGTCATTGGATATAGAGGACTACAATTCTGGTTTTTGTTTTTTTTCAGCAGGGTAAAAAAAAACCCCAACCTTAAGCCCATGTTCTAAGTGCTGAAATTTAGAGAAAAAATGTTTCTAGAATAATGTCTTATTTATGCCTTTAAATGTAACAAAATCACTTTAAAATGAGGTGTGTAAAACAGAGGGAGTAAATAATTAAATTGCTTTATTAAACCACTGAATATGAGTTCAGCTACAGTATTTGAGTTTATACGTATATTTATAGATATATGTACACACACACACAGATGTTTTATATATATATACACATATGTATATGTAAATATTTATATATAATACCATTGTCTTTTTCCTGTAGACTTCCTCTCTAATGGTTGAGCAGAAACAAACAATTTTAGGATGTGATTTTCCTGATCATTTTCTGCTTCCACATGAGATGAATCCTGCGTTATAAACACTGATTTCTCCCCACAGAGAAATGGGCATTTATATTATCCATATAGCAAAATAAGGATGAAAAATTCAAATACAAATGTCTTCATTTGGACCAGGTAGAGATAAATAGAATCCTATTCCCACATGCTGCAAAACTTGAAAAAAAAATATTCCTGTAGCCACGATTGCAAATTTATAATATCCACAAGTGTTGCAAGGCTTGCAAATCTTTTAGCACAAGCACAAGCTCAATTTGAGTGTCAAGTCATTTATTTTAGAGCCTGAATGGGAATGACACGTTCCTGAAAACCTGTCCCTCTCTGCAGCTGCTGAGCCCACCAGAAAACTGAACTGAGCTGACACACGTGAGAGGAAAGTGCCTCTTGCACCCTGCAAGGAACAACTTCAACAGCAGCAGCTGTTTGTGGAGTGCTGGGCTGGCTCTGCATGGTGCAGGGCTCAGTGAGATGAGAGTGGATGTCCTGGCTGAGTGCAGACATGAAACCCCCTCGTGCTAGCAGGGATGGACAGGCTCTGCCAGGCTTCACTGCCTCAGCTGTTTCAGGACTTTGAGAGAGTTTCAGCCTCGTCATCAACTGATCGTTTTTATTCCACTGGAACCAATTACTCGACACCGGTTGCTCTCTGGTGGTACATTACTTTACCTCTGTAAAAACCTATGATTGCCTCTCGTTCAAAATCGCTTCAGAAAGGGATTTTGAACAAAAAATATCCCTCTATAACATATCCCTATATAATATATATAATAGAATATTTTGTATGTATATAATATTATATATAATATCTATTTTATATATATCCCTATATAATTTATCTGCTTTTATTACTTAATAATTTTTGCCTCTTTTCTTCATGGAAAAGCCATACTGGCAAAAATTCTCTCCTCTCAAAATGCTCCTTCACATCTCCCTGTGAGTGTGTTCAAGTCTTAAGACAGGCTTTATACAGAGGCCTTTTTTTAACTGAAGCATCAGACACCAGAATAAAATCAAAGAGCACGAGTGAAGCAATGAATAAAACTGTGAAGGGCTCATAGCCAAACCAGCACAGGGAGGTGGCAATATCAAGATGCTGGTGGCCTGGATCTGAAAGTCAATGACTGCTTGAGATTGCTCATTCCTAACCTTTGACATCTATATCTGCTTTTCTTCCTGCTCTTGACAAACTTCTGCAGCATAACAGATCAGAGAGACATTTTGTTTCATAAATTCAATCCAGACTTTCTCTTTCTTCAAGTTGCCTGCACTTCACAAAGTGAAACAAAGAAACAAACCCCAGCACACATCAAATTCTGTTTTGATCTGCAGGCACAGGCTCAATTATTATTAAAATGAGGTTGGTTATTAAAAGCAGCATACAGTATTTACACTTTTCTTTCTGCTTTGACAGACTTCTCCAATTTATATTGAAGATTAAGGACATGCCTGTATCTGTCCCATCAGAAATGCCTTCCATCAAATTTGTTTACATGGTACTGATAAACTAATGCTGAAAGTCATTTGAACATTCATTAATATTGTGTTCTGGAGGGTTGTTTGTTTTTTTTTTTATTTACTCATTAAAAGAAGTGTGATGCCAGATTTGTAATTTTAGAGATAATAGTCTTGTCTAGATACATTTACATCACGAGCTATAGAATTTTGTTTCTCTGGGACAACACCTCAGGTATAAGATATTTTTGGCCTGACAGTCATTTTTTTTCTCTAATTTCACTCTGAACTTCCGATAGTTGTTTTAAAGTAGTCAGTTCATGAAAATCTGAATAAAAGCATTTTAACCACTATGCCTAGATCAGCCTGTCACTGGGGATTTTTTTTGAGATGTTTTTGCTGTTAAACTCAGTATTATTTTCTCTCTGGGTTTCTGTGTTTCTCTCAGGTAATCTTGCTTTCACTGCCTCATTCTTGCTACCTTTTGATAGCAACTGGAATGTTTTCCTACAGCCCTAAAGAAAACGTATCCAAGGAGGAAATTTGCAATTTTATTCTAATCTACAATAATCAAATAGTGAAAACTGATACTCTTCATTAAAAGAATCCCAATGTGCTAATGAGACTCCAAGGGGCCAGAGTCCTCTGTTGAAATAAGTGTGGAAATCCTTCCTGTAAATGGTCCCTTCTGCTGATATTTCACTTATCCTTTCAACATATTTCACTTCACTGAAATTGGAAATACTTAAATCAGGTAGAAATAGTGGGGCTGAAGCCACATTCCTATTTAATGTAGTTATCAGAAATATTTTCCCCAATGTTTATACTTAATTAATAAAACCATTGCAGTTTTCTCTAGTAGGAAAGGAACTTGACCTTTCTTTCAACACTTCAATGAACAGCTCCAGAATAAAAATTCAGGCAAGATATGCTTTTGCTTTATTTAAAGGTGCTACCTGTTCTGTGAATGAGATCAGTGAGAGTCTCTCCCTAGACTTTACAGGGATTAAATTCAAGGCAGACTTGCAGAATATCCCAGTGAACAGTGTCTGCATTCCCAGCAACTCTTACTCTGAAAGTCCAGATGAACACTGTGTGAACACTTTTGAATAAGACAAAATATGTCATCTATTTTATCAAAATTCTTTCAACTTCTAATGGCTTAAACCAGTATTACGCTCGAATTTTGCAACAGATTTTTTTTCCCTATTCCACGAGAAAGCCAGGAGCATGTTCTTTCTGCTCTGTTTTCATCAAAATGTTTTAAAGATCTGTCATAGCAATGAGTTACTACCTTAATCTGTGTTTGGCTAATTAAGGACAGGTCAAGGCATGTCAGAGCATTAGCCACAATCTAACCAGACATAAATGTTTAAAACCATTGGCCTGCATTAGGAGCTTTGTGAGATCTCCAAAGGTGTTCCACTCTGCTGTCACACTTTTGCTAACTATTCCCCTTGTTTTCATCTCAGACAGGATTGCTTCTGTAGCAAGTTTGAGGCTCTATTCCCACTCACTGTTTTCTTAGGTATTTCTTCCTAACAGTAATTTTTGTTTGATTTATTCTTATTTATTTTGATGCTGTGGAGTGATCCACGCTGGCTTTGCTGTCAAGAGATTTCATTCCTCACTCTCCTTTCATAAGCTTGATTTATGGCTTGCCTTTGAACCTGCTCATTTTATCTTGTACTAACTGTGAATTTGAGACACAGCTGTACTAATTTATCACCTTTTGCTACAGAAAGTTTTCTCCTCCTTGCTTCCCTCTTTTCATTCATTGTGAAATGTACAGCTTAGACTAAGACTCTCTAACAACTGACTGCTGTTTTCCTTTTAATATTTTTAATATTAAAAATTTACTTGGACTCTTTGAAGAGCTATAAATTTGGCCACCCTAAGGCCTTTTCCTGCCATGCACTTAAGAGTTGGACTCGATGAACCTTTTGGGTCCCTTCCAGTCTGGGGATCTGTGACAACCTGTGATAATTGGGAAAACCAATTGCTAAAAAATAATGAATAAAAACCACCTATTTGACTTAGCCCTGCTTACTGTATGGGAATATAAATGTAGTCAAAAGGAGATGACTGATAACTAATTCCATTTAAAAGAAATCTGAGTCTCTAAGCTGTGATGTAAAATGCTCTTTACATCCTTGTGATGGGCTGTAGAGGCAGTTCCCTTTCTAAACTGAATTTCTTTCAAGGGTGTGTTCCATTGAGTCAACCTCTGTCTTCAGCAGCCCTGAGCAAACTCTTGGCATGATTTACTTTTTAATTACTTCTTTGGACAGGTTTTCTGTGAGGTTTCCTACTTGGCTAACAGTAAGATATGAAGGTCAGTCATGCTACACATGAGATTTGAGCTGTAAGACAGAGCAGCCCAGAGGTCCATATTGCCTTCAATACATTTAATTTAGAGAGGTTTTGCAGAAATGGTTTTGGAGCAATGTAGACTTTATCATTAAAGAAATAATAATAATAATGTTTTTAAAAAGCTCATTTAAATGCCCTTACCTTGTTCCACAAAAAATGTTTGCTCAGGTGTTGCCTTCAGAAGCTGTTTTACAGTTTGGCTTGTGGACCTAAATAATCATTAGATATACCCTGGAGAGTGGAGGATTGCCAAGAAATAGATGAGCAATGAAAAGTAAAAGCAGGGAGAGAAGGACATGAAGGGAAGTAGAAAGTGAAGAATTTTCCAGGACAAAACTCAAAAGGAAAAAGATTAAAAGAATGAAAATTACTGATTATATCTTTGAAAGCTTTTGTGGGATAAAAAAGTACATGTAACAGAAAGATATTGAAATTGGAAGAGCTTTTTTTATTAGGATACTCTCCTGGTTTTATGTGGGATAGAGTTAATTTTCTTGTTAGTATCTGGTATATGGGCAATTCCATAACCCTGGAAGCAAATCTTTCCAAATGGACTCTGAGCAGGGAAGAAATACTGTTTCATTAATCTAAAAATTAAACCTAATTATCAATATTGTATAACTTAGTACTCCGCTGCGAAACATGTTATAGAAATAGAAGTCCTTGAGAAAGGTTTGCATTGTAAGCAGATAAGCAATTAAGGAAAAAGAGTTTGTTGCCATAACAGCTTCTTATTGACCCTTTTATTGAACATAAGGATCTCAGAAGTACCTTACACTTTAATGGTATTTTACAGAGTTATAAAGTAGACAGAGGAAGTGATACATAAAACCGCTTCTCATATTTAGTTGGAAAAATAATGCATTCAGCTTCTGTAAAGCAGTTTTCTTTCTGCTGTATTTAAGTTCTTCTTTGCCCCTTTTGAAAGCCCATGAATATTGAGAAAAAAAAAATTTTAAAAGGTATTTATTTTCAACTTCCTGGCTCTGTTCCAGATTCTTCCTTCCCTGTGCGAAGACAACAAGCAGACGCTCCTGCTGCTGGTCACAAAGATACTGTGAAGGTTGTGAAGGGCTTCTTGGTGAATTCTTGTGTCCTATTGGGGCTGAAGGGGAGCTTTTTAATAGTTACAGCCTCGGCTGGAAGAGGCAGCAGAGCTAAAACCAGACTCAAAGCAGTGACAGAAAGTTCCTCACAGCTGCTTGTTCTTAAAACCATGTGCGGACTGTTCTTGAGCAGCCTTGGATGGACAGCGCTCTACAAGTCCTTTAATGGGCACTGCTCATCATCAGATGGATGCCAAGCTCAGTTCCTGAACTGCATGAAGCTCTCTGGTCCTCAACTCAGTCACCACACACTGCTGTCCCACCACTGCTGAAGAACATGTAAAAAACTCCCAAAAGTGGCCTTTCACTGATTAATTCTTATTAAAGAGTTCAGAACTTCAAGGCAGCCTTCTCTGAAGCCTGGCAAGTCTGTGATTTTGGTGCCAGGCACCCCGAGTTAGGAAAGCATTCTGACCGTTTAATTTTGGGTTTTGCCCAGGTCTAGCACAGCAATGTTTACCCTTTCTTTAGCTGGAATTAGTGTGGGGTTATTCAGCTGCACCAGTGGAGCCCCCAGGGAGCGAAAAGGCGTTTGTGTGTTCGGACAGAAATTTCCACGAGGTACAGGAACAAAGCTGATGGGATCTGACAGCGCCCAGTGGGGACAGGATAAATTCATGGACAGCAGTAGGATCTGGAGTTTAGTCCCAGCATAAGCAAAGAGTGTCTAAAGCCATCCATCCATCACTGTGACAGTCCCCTGGAGCTGCCTCCCTTCACCTTTGTTAATCACATGCAAAGGATCGGGCTGAGACAAGAACAGAGCTGATCTTTGCTGCCCACAAACTGATGCCTTCAAGGCTCACACTGCAGCAGCTTCTCCAGAAAATCTGTAATCTCATTCTCAGATTCCCTTTATTGTCATGTGGCTCATTGCTGCTATCTGTTGGATTAGCCATTTTTTTTCCCAGTTAAATCAATCATTAACACTCTATGTTGGGTTTGAAGGGCATTAGGATATTTTTGCAGCCTGCACATTTTAGACATCTGGACAACACTGATTGTGAATGGTTCAGGTGCAGATGGGGATTTCTTTTTTTCCTGTTTTAGCTTTATCCTTTTTAAATTAGGGTCATGGATCTTACAAATGTCTTGTAAATATGATAGGAAGGGTTCCTGCCTGTGCCAGTCCTGCAGCATCAAGACCTCAGTAAAGGAGGATTTAATGGTGAAAGCAACAAGGGAAAGAGATTCTGACCCTTCTTAAAGTTGTATTTTCATTGCTGATGGTGAATAAGAAGATGAGTTACGTGGGATAAGATCTAGTTTGGAAACAGGAAAGGTTGCAGCAAAAGCAGTACAGGAAAAATGCTAGAAAGGCTTTTTTACTGAAATCCTCCATTTGTGGAGGGGGATGCTTGCCTGTTTATGTATAAAAGTTAATTTTGCGGAGGATTCAAGTACCTCTGGACTGATTTACCCCTCATGAACCACACTAGGATGGTGGAGGCACACATGTAGATGCTTGCTAGAGGAAATTTAGGTTACTATATGAAAGAATCTGAATTCTGCCTACAGTCTGACTACACAGACCACAAACTCTGTGCTGAATCTTTATTTTTTCTTTATTGAACAAATTCCTTTCTCCTGCACTCTCAGTTCTTGATGGCACTGCTCAAAGATGTTCTGAGCTCCTGCTTCCTTTAATTGGCAAGTAGCACATCTCCAAAGAAGACCCAATTTAAAGGCCACATTAGTGCAGAGGCTTCACCTCAGTACAATATCATAATAAACTTCACTCCTTGCCTCTCCTGAGAATACCACCAGCCTTTTCAGGTGTTTTTTTACCCTCCCAAAGTACAAAATTGGTAAGGCACATGCAAGGCTTGGGGTTGTTCTGGCTGGGGTTTAGCAGTTCCATGGATTCTGTTGCTCTCTCACTCCTATCCTGGCTGACAAATCTTTAGTCATAACAGCAGCTCTCTCTCCTTGGCTATTATTTCAGGAGATGATTTAAGGAAGCACTTAATAGCCTTAACAAGGACAATAAATGATCCCAGTGGAACTGATATGCAAATATTTTTTTTTAGTGCCCTACTGAATCAGGTTTGCAGGTCTTATTTCTAACCTCAGTGGTAGAACCACAATTTTCCTGCTGCTAACCACTCTCCCTCACCAAAGAGGGTTCATTTGGGAACAGCTAATGCTTTCCCAATAACCTACAGGCACTCCAGCTGAACATTTCTGTGCTTGGTAAATATGCTATTCAGTTGCTAAGAAGAGTAATGAATCCTTAAGTGTGCATAAGAATGATTTATTGCATAATGTGAATTTACAGCCCATTACGGGAAATAATTACATTCCACTAATTACAAAACTTAATAGTCACTCCAGCTTAGGAAACAGCAGTGTGAGCCAGCAGATTTGCAGCCATGCATTCAAAAGAATGAACTTCATGAGGAGCAGTCAGCTGAAAATCAGTTTGCCATTTAACCCCAGCTCAATTCAGAGATCTAATTCATGACAAAGTTGTTTTGAATTAGGTTTTTTTATTTCCCATGGTCAACTTTTCTAAAAACTTGGAGGAAATGGGATCATTGAAGAGACTGAGTAGAAGCATATCAAGAAAGTTCATCAGACTTTAGATTCACCATATTTCTGATAGAATCCCTCAGGAAGAAGAAAAAAAGGCTTTTTTGCCCATGGTGTGGGTGGGTTTTGAGATGGGTTTGCAATAATTTGCTTCCCTCTATACAGTTCAAACTCACTCCTGTGTCAGGTACTGCTGCTCACACTGGGCAGGCAGGGCAAGGCTTGGTTCTCTCCTCTGAGATGTGGAAATGGTTGGAAACTGCCAGAACCAATTTTGTAAGTGTGAAGAACAAAGGGCAACATGTCTGCTTGGAGATTTCCAACTGAAATGTGTATTTATTTTACCCCTTGAAACCTGGCTCACCTGACAAGGCTGCACAGGGTGGTGTGGGCTGCAGGCTCTACAAGTGAGACGTGGAATTTAGGGAGACAGATTTTATAGCAGGATCTGTTAAATTTAATAGGAAAATTGCCAAGGACAATTTTAGTTTGATAGAGTGGTATCTAATAGGAGGTGGAGCATGTTAATTGATATAAAGGATTTGATGCTTAGTAAACTGAATGTGATGGAAAAAGAAAAGCCACCCTTTATGTGGAGTGATCTGTTTGACCTTCAGAGTGACCCTTGTGGGTTTCAAGAGTAAGTTTTTGGCAGATGATTTGTTTTGTCCTGGACTTGGGAAAGCAAAGCCATCTTTCAATGACCAAAAAAGTTCCAGTTTATCAAGATTCAGATGGGGACAGCAGATTGTCAGCAAATTATCAGTCAGTGTGCAAATAGTGGAGTGTATGGGGCAAAACTGTATTTTTTTGGATGTAGGCATGTTGCAGTAGAGAAGATGTTAAATGACAATACTGACTACAGCTGATGAATTTTCTTGGAGAACGAGATAATTTCAAGAGCACAATCAGTTGCCCAAGGCTTTATTTAAACACAACTGCAACTTTTCCTTCCATAACAACAAATTCTGATCAGTGTGAAACTGGAAAAGCAATGTTTGGGCTAGGAATGGACAACAAATACTCAAATTCACAGGGTTGAAAATTATGCTCTTCATCTTATCAAGACATGGAAGAAATACCATCTTTTTGTAAGTATAGAACACACAAAATATTTGTATGCATTTGTAGCCAAAGGCATTGCTTCAAAACGTAGGTCCCTTGACAAATTTCATTGGGTTTGCAAACGACTGATCAGGGATTTTTTTTTTCTTCTTAAATATAATGTAAATTTAAGGTTTTATCAAAGGTTCTCAATTTTTTTTTCTTCTCCACCTCAAAACAATATTATTTCAGAATGAAAATATATGTCATTAAATGCCATTTGGCCTCACTGTTATAGCTTTAGCCGAGCTGGTTGATGTAAATGAATTTCATCTTTCTCTCTCTCATCTGGTGCTTTCCTAACTTGCGTGCCATAAAATTATCAATGAAGTAGGAACGCCAGAAAATTACCTACCTTTAATTCTTTGTTAATTAGTCCAATTCCATCAGGTCCTAGGATTTACTGCTCCTATATGGAAAACGGATTTGTTTTCTTTTCTACCTGCTAATCCACATGCAGATGGAAACACCTGCATTTTTCTTTCTGTGCAATTTTGGTGTTGGCTGGTTATTTAAAGGAGCTTTTAAAAAATGGGAGAAGCAAAACTGAAAAAAATAGGAACCAGGAGGGAATTCAGTTATATGATGGTATTTGCATGTCTGTTTAGGAAGTTCAAGCCTGAGGTTATCTTTTCTAGCCCATAGATTTCCCAGGATTACAAACACAAGGCTGAAATTGTTCATTTTTACCTCTGTTTACAAACTGGCTGCAGCAAATTGCAATGCACTTGAATAAATGTGTTCATTGCTTCTGATTTGGATAAATACTTGCAAAACAAGGAGGTCAGACCCCGAGTTTTTCTAAGCAGCCAGAGTACAAATGGATCTTGGTTTGTACCATCTGCTGGTACATTCAGCAGTTCAGCAGTTCAGGACTACTCAACACTTTGATATTCACACTGCCTATAATGACAAGCAGCCTAAAAGTGTTGTTTCTGTGTCCTAAAGGGGTGACTATCACTTCCATCAAGGTTTTTTGGCATGAAAGGTTAAATAGGCAGATTGTTACAACATTAGGTAACCTTGCCACTGACTTTCTTTTCAAGCTGAAAAATAGCTTTTACTCCAACTGCAGCAAAAGCTGCTCCCCTTATTGATGGATGCACCCAGCCAGCAGCTGGAGAATGATACAGTGAAGGACCATTCAAATGATTTAGCTGATATATGAGCACTGGCCTGAAATGTATGGCTGACAGAAAAAGCACTGACCAGGCTCTGAGACAGCCAAGATTTAAGGTCAGGGTTTGTCTGTTGTTATCACTGCAGGATGCTGTTAATGTCAGCCTGCCATTCATGTTCTGCAGCCTTGGTACTCGTGTATTTTGGAATATTTGGGTTTGGGCCCATCCTGTACACTGGAACTGCAGAGATCCCATGCATTAAATATAGTCTTTATTTATTATGTAGACACTGCTTCTCCTCAGCAAGGGCTTCTCTTCAGAGTCTTTAACTTATTATCCAGTTAGATTTACCTAGATTTTTACAGATTAGTAAATATGAAATTAGTAAATTATAAAATTAGCAAATTTTACAGATTAGTAAATATGAAAAGAGTTTCTTACATAGCATATATCTATAAGTAACCAAGTTAAAAAGGAATATTGCTGTGGTAAAGAAGGATGGATCATTTACAAAGAAAGGATTTGTAGAGGGGCTTCAAGTTAAGCTACCCATAAATTTCTTTGCCCCAAGACCCATCCTGTAGACTCCATATTTATAAAACAATCACAATATATTTCAAAATATGCTATTTGCACAACTCAGCAGACTTTCTTTCACCCTTTCCTAAGGTCACAAACTCAACCAAACTGAACCTTCAGCAGACCTGAGCAAGTTCACTGTCGGCATTCATTCAACCTTAATTTAGGGCTGGCTGTGAAATTGTGAGCTGGTTTCATACCTGGTGCCAGGCAGGTGGCATCAGGTGTGTGTGTGCAGGGAACCAGCTCCCCTCCCTGTGCCACCATGGCTTCAGCAGCTCACACAGTAAAACAGTGTCTGTAGGCACTGTGTGCACAAATGAGGAGTGCAAAGCTTTTTGTAGATTTTTCTAATGCACCCAGCAGCTAACTGTGAATAATGATTGGCCAGGAGGAACATTAATATGCTCCTCACCTCCTGATGAAAAGCCTGATGGCAGCCAGGCAGTTGTCAATCAAATGGGGATGTCTCAGTCCCCTTTGCTTCTCAGGACAGGCTGATCCTCTGGTGCTGCTGATTTAACATCCCTGCTGGCTGTTTCTTATAGTTCTCCATGTTTTCACAGAAGTATTTTCCTCTTGAATTTTGTTTAGCTGCCCTTTCTCATGGGTACTTTGCTCTTGCATCTTGAAATGTTTGTATCCAAGCTATTGATTGTCTCTAAAATCCATTATTGCCAGGGAGATCTCGACAGCATCCCAGCTGAAGGTGACAAGCAGATGATGGATTGTTCTCATTAAACACTGATACTCATATTTTAAACACTGCCCCAAACTTTCAAGGATTCCAAGTAGGATTCAAAGTTAGAAGAGTGGAAGACTGGAAAGATTGAAGCTTTCCATGGCCCAAAACTATGGCCAGGTAATGATGAAGTCATGAATTCTTCACCAATGTTTATGAAGGCTTTGGGGCTCCTTGCCTTTGACTGTTCTAGAAAGGAAAAGTCTCAGATCCTTTTACTGTTGTGTAAAGTGTGGTTTTTATATATAACAACAGAGAAGGAACTTCTAGTCAGGTTTAAACTTGCAAGTTTCCTCCTGTTGTGTGTTAAATTCTCTTATTAGGTGAGCGTTTTAACATTAC
The DNA here is from genome assembly GCA_013400955.1 of Drymodes brunneopygia. Lineage (NCBI taxonomy): Eukaryota > Metazoa > Chordata > Aves > Passeriformes > Petroicidae > Drymodes > Drymodes brunneopygia. The sequence goes on along the minus strand of VZTZ01002460.1, from coordinate 246,627 downwards.
ATTGGAGTTCTAGTATAAATATATTCTAAATAACAATAATTTCTTTAGCATGGTTCAAGGAAACTTAAGCCATTATTTTTATAGAGGAGGGAAAAGTGCTTCTAACACTGAATGTGGTTTTACATGAAGCACTTAAACTGGAACTCTGTGCACAACAGTGCCAGGAATTGGATCATGCTCTTATCAAGTATCCTCGTTTCTACTGCAAAAAATGTCAGCATTACATCTGACATCAGATTTTGAATTTTCTTTTTTCACAACTGATAACCTGAAGGCTTTGAAAAGGCTTAATAATTTTAAATTTTTATTCTGCCATGGCGATCTGATACCACTGCCTTGCATTTTGTTGCTGCGCTGTTCCTGAGGCATTTTGTTAAACCACTGTAGCCGGGCTGCGGACAGAGAAAGTTTTAATGAATGTTTATTTTAGACACAATGCCAAAAGAGGAAAAGAAAAAAATGGAAATCCACTAACTGGGACTTTTCTCCTTCCTGGTTTGCTGCTAAATTTAGAGCTGGGTAAGTCATTCTGGAACAGTTCTATTTCAAAAAGCAGACACTCAGTGCCAGTCGCTTGCCAAAGGGGCACACGAGGCTGCTGATGTGGAACAGGAGAGTCTGTGTGCTCTGTGTGGCATCAGCCAAACATTTGCAGTGACACATGCCACGGTCCTGAAGAGAGAAAAACAGCCTGCAAGCCCTGCAGTGCTGCCAAGGTGTGTGGTGTTTCAGTGCAGGGATCACCACCTGCACACAGACAGCTCTCTGTGCCTGCAGAGCCCCTGGGTCAGCGTGGGGCACAACCCAGCTGCTCTCTGTGGCTCAGATTGTTCAAGGATTTCGGATTCAATCACTGGCTGAAGTTTCCCCAGTGTGGGTATAAACACAAAGGAAAATTAGGCAATTCTATAAGCAACGGGGATTTTAATACAGAATATACTGTTATATCATGTTTCTAATATCCATATATAAATTAATGTGTAGTGGTTGAGCAAGTTTGTTAGTGTGGCAATTGTAGTACAGCAATCTAAGGTGCAATGGCTCTGTTCAGTCCCTGTTTTAATTTCCAGTGGAGAACTTCACTGGGAAAAAGGATATTGATATTTTCCTTAAGAAATGCAGTATTTAGTCCTTTAGATTTGGAGATTTTTTTCAATATTCTAGACTATCTATTTCGTTACATATACAATAGTTCTGTTCTTTATGAGCATTGACAGAACAGCTGCATTTTGCTATTTCCACAGAAAGGAAAGGATAAAGAAATCAGTTTTTCCTCTGGTTTGGCTGAGAGCTCATTTCTAATCCTTTGTTTTCCATGCAACTCTTGATTAAACTGTGCTTGGTCTTCTCAAATGAATTTAGTGGCTGCTGATGCTCTGACTATGGGAGGGATTGACAGCTCAGTGTTTAGAGCCCAGCAAAATCCCTCACTTTATCCTCCTGAACACACCCTGTGAAAGGTTTTTCCTCTGTGCCCCATCACCTGCCAGGCACGACACTGTGACATCCCTCTTTGTTCCCCTGAGATCTGCTTTCCTCTTTAAGGGACAGAGGGAAGGGGTTTTGGGGATGTGCTCTAAATGCCACACTCCAGAAAGGCATCACGCTTTGATAATCTTTCTCCCAGCTCCTTTTTCAAGTGTGTGGTGCTCAGGCTGCTGTCAGAGAGCCTCTGTTTGTCCCTCAGCAGGCAGCCCAGCCGTGACATGGAGCAAATAACAGCCTGCCACCTCCTCAGAGGCAGAGTCACCTTGGAGGATCTGTGCTACCTTCATTTTTCTCCCTCAAAAATGTTGTTGAGTGTACCTAAGCCTGTTATATTTTTCCTTTTTTTTTTTTTTTTTTTTCTTCCCTGAGTGAGTAGCAAGCTGCAATTTGGTTTTGCTTATGCTGCTGTCAGAAATGGAAATGGTTTGGATGCAAATTTTAACCTTAAATTGACTTGAAACAAGAGGAAACTGTACCAAAGAGATTCAGTAAATGCACAAAAAGAAACATAGTCTCTCTATTTTTTTATAGAGAGCCCTATTATTATGTGTGATAAAGTATGTCATTTATTCAGACTACTTATCTATTAGTAATATACAATTTATTCAGAGTAGCCATATATTAGTAAATGCTAACTTCCATTTATTTACTAAATTATTCCTTGTGATTTGCATAAAACTTTACCTGAGACGTTGACTTTAATCAGGAAGGCCTAAAAATAGAATTCTAAATTTGCAAGTCAAGCTTATAGTTTAACAAGGGTCTGACAGTTTTTGTAGGCATGATATCACTGGGGGAAAAAAATAAAAAAGGTTTAAAAAAACCAGCATTATTCTAAAAGTGTTATTTTTAATTAATGAGTTATCTTTCCAGGGTCCAAATTATCCTGGATTATGGGACTGCTGGTTCTCAGTCCTCATTTAGAGCCATACCTTTTGAGGAAAACAGTTCTGCCAATTTCCCAATACCTCAGAAAATTCTCTACTTTAAATTACTCTCTGAACTGGTTTACTTTAATGAACTGACATGGGGAAAAAAAAATCTACCTTCAAAGCAAGTCTGTCTGTCAGGAGGATATGGCTGGGAAAAGCTGGTTTTAACTCTTCAAACAGTTTAACCTAGTCACATTAGAAACTTCTGCTTTACTGGTTCAAAAATCTACACAGGTCAGTGAATAGTACCTCAATTATTTCATTTAAATTCTAGAAAACGTAATGAGTAACAGACAGGGAAGTAAAGGATTTATTATTTTTTAAATTAAGCTGATACATTTCTCCGATGTCAAAGAAATAAGTTTGTTTAAAATAAATTCAATTGAAATATTAAACAAACATTTTTATATTAAAGTTGAATGCTTCCTTAGCAAAGCTTTCCTCAGAAATAGATCCCACATTGCAGTTTCCACATCAATATTGTACCTTTGCATCTGCAAAGTCTCCCAGAAACTTCATTATTTTCGGCCCAGAGGCTTCCACTTTGGGAGAATTTTGATCCTGAGGATTGATTGATCTTCCCCATGAGAAGAAATTAGTTTATTTAAAACAAAACAAAGCTGAACAAAACAAACCATAACAAAACAAACAGAAAAACAAACAAAACACCCCAAACAACAGCCTACTTCTCTGTTTCTCTGTTTAAATTAAGTCCACATGGAGATCAAGGTCCATAAACAGCATCTGAGAGGTGCTGAAGCTTTTATTAAAAATGTGGATGAACATTACCACAGCAATAATAATGATGATAATGATGACTCTGATGATGATGATGCTGATGATAATAATAATAATAATAATAATAATAATAATAATAATAATAGTTGCTGAGAGTGGTTTGTGCTCTGCTCACTCTGCAGAGATTCTGGCAATGAAACAAGGAGTTGTAGGAATTAGCAAACTCTTCATTATTATCATTCCAATGGCTCCCCAATGTGCACTAGGGGAAACAACCTCAAGCACTGTGAGAAGTTAATGTGAACACATTGCTACCTTTCCCCAAAGGTTAATAATTCATCTCTGCACATGTGAAGTACCAGAAAAGACTAATCTGTGCTAAACTAAGGAATTTCACTTTAAATATTCTTTTCTTTCTAGAAAAGCCTCTTAATAAAAGCACTCTGGCTAAACTGCAGGCTACATGCTTCTCCCAGCAGAGTCACTGTGGCAGAAGGAAAAATCCTGGTGAAATTCCTCAAAGGGGAAAAATATTCAAAGTGAAAATGACAGTCAGAGAAGAAAAGTTTACGGAAAAAATCCCCCAAATTTCCNAACAAAACAAACAGAAAAACAAACAAAACACCCCAAACAACAGCCTACTTCTCTGTTTCTCTGTTTAAATTAAGTCCACATGGAGATCAAGGTCCATAAACAGCATCTGAGAGGTGCTGAAGCTTTTATTAAAAATGTGGATGAACATTACCACAGCAATAATAATGATGATAATGATGACTCNTTTGCCAGCACTGATCACACAATTTTATCTGTTTGCAAGAACAGTTTAAGGCCTTTCTGAGCTCTTCTGCAAGCTTAATTTAGCAGCTTCTTTTGTAGCTGAGGTGAAGTCAAAAGAGGTCACGTATAAGCTGAGGAAACTCACTTGCATAAACTCTGCAGCTTTTATGCAGTGCCATCCCTTTTGGCATTGTAGCCTCATCATCCCTGAAGCCTGCAGGGCACAGGACCATGAGCAAGCTCAAAATAAATGGAATAACTCAATACCCTCAACCTTAAGCATTCAAAGGCTATGACTTGTCTCCCTCCCCCCATGCTCTCTGCATAGCACGAATGAAAATTTATTTTTTTTTTCAAATGTGGTGATATTTTTTTCCCAGCTAAATATGTGAACGCCTCTAGTTGCTTTCACAGAAGCGTGTTTCAAAAATGTTCTCAGCTCATTGATCTGGAAACAGGGTTTTTTTAATTAAAAAAATGCCAGCAGAGGATGCTCACAAGCATGTGAGAATTTCAGGAGACACAGAATAGTCTGAACTGTGAGATGCTGCCACATCATTCCTGGAATGACTTCTGCATATCCTCCACAAGATTCTGAAACACAAAAGGATTTGCCAGGCTTTTGTTGTCCCTTCGGAGCTGTAAACATCAGGCTAAATGGTTCTCATGCTGAATTCCATGTTCCTTTCCTCGTTCATGGGAACAGGGAGGAGCAGCCATGCCTGGAGATGAGCAGGACTTTGGGGCACAGTCCCTTGGCTATTTCCTGTTCAGCCTCAGGATGGACTTTGCAAGAAAAAAAAAAGCTATTTTTACCCAGAATTTTAATAGCAGGAGGGAGATTTAACCAGCTAAGCTCAGAAGGGCATGGTAACAATAGAGCAGCTGGTGGTTATTAAAGGATTTCTGACAAGGTTAAGTAGCACAGCAAAGGTGTTCAGCACAAATTCCTGTTTCTTCCTCATCCCTCAGGTTTCTCCTAGCCCCAGCAGCAAGTAGGCAATAGGTAGTTATTATATCCTTGCAAAGAAATCCCACAAACCAGAAAAAAATGTTTAGGTTTAACCAGGAAAAGAACAATCTAATTTTCTGTAAAAAACATTACTTCTCCTAGAGTGAATATTGCACACGATTTTATCAGACTCTTATTTGGTATATTTGTTATTAATTTCACGTACATCAGAAATGGAGTATTTTGTTTTTTTAAAGAATCTGTGAGATTGAAAATGACCCAGAATTGTAAAGCTAATACACTCAGGGTATGGGAATGACATAAATCTGCTGCTGAAGCCTCAAGTGCAGCCCCTTTTCTAATTAGGTGGTGTCACTTCATGTCACTCCTCAGAGCTGCACTCATTCTGCAGCATAATCAGAAATACACAAAAAGTTGGGGAATCACGGTCAATGACATCTGTTCAGGTTCTGTTATAAATTCAGAATTAAAGGAAATTTTCAGTCTTCTGGGCAGAACTCAGCAGAGCTGAAGCTGAGCAATCTGTAACTTCATTTCTAAAGATTTGTGATGGCTTGAAGGTTTCTGCTCTTTCCTCTCTACAGGTCTCTCCACAAGAATCAAGCTGTCCTTTTCCCCTCTCAGGGACTTTTCTCCTGCTTGCAATTCTTATTCAAATATTTTTGCTTTCCAAAACTCACTTCTTTTCCAGTCCTTAATTTGTATAGAGTTGTGGTTCTTTAATTTTTAGGTTTTGTAGCAGTGAGATCCCAAGAAGCATCAAACTCAATGCTCTGAGAGGTTGGAAGGACTAAGGAAAGAGGCAGCTCTGCAGCCTCCTGATGGAATTTGCTGAGGTCCATGGCAGCTTCCCCTAAAATGAGTCTGGAGTAACTGGGCCAATTACCTTTTATATAAAAAAAACCTGCCCAATTTTAGCACCATTTGAAGCACAGTGAGCAAAAGCAGAGGCAGTGCATGGAAAAGCCTGGCCCTGGCAGGAAGATAAAGAGCATGGACTGACAGATCTCCACAACTTCACAAATCTGTGATTCCCTGACTCAGAGGTCCTTGTTGCTTAATGAGTCCCAGTAATTTCAGCTGAGTTGTTATGATGTGGCAGGTTTTGTGCAAAATAAAATCAATGAATGTGTCTGTGCTGCACAGCACACAGCATGGAGGAGGAATTCACCGGCAACACAAAATTATCATTTAAAAAAGAAAATTAAAAAAAGGGAAAGCTGCGAAATTTGTAAAATTAGCAAAATATCTGCTGTCCAGCGGGTTAATACTGGAGAACATAAAACCTTGCAGTTCTGCTGTCCAGTGTCACTAAATCTTGGCATTACTCTTTGGAGAGAAATTACAGGTGCAAAAATGGATGTGGTAAATAGGAAATAATTGCTGACCGGCCGTTTCCAGGAAGGAAAATTAGGCAATTGCATAAACAACTGGGGTTTTAATACAGAATACACTGCTATATCATGTTTCTAATATCCATATATAAATTAATGTGTAGTGGTTGAGCAAGTTTGTTAGTGTGGCAATTGTAGTACAGCAATCTAAGGTGCAATGGCTCTGTTCAGTCCCTGTTTTAATTTCCAGTGGAGAACTTCACTGTGAAAAAAAGATACTGATATTTTCCTTAAGAAATGCACTATTTAGTCCTATAGATTTGGAGATTTCTTCAATATTCTAGACCACTTATTTTGCTACATATACAAATGAGCATTGACAGAACAGCTGCATTTTGCTATTTCCACAAAGATGAAAATACAAAGAAATCAATTTTATCTCTGCTTTGGCTGAGAGCTGATTTTTTTTTTTCCCAATGGAACTCTTGATCAGACTTGGTCAGATCAAGTGAGTTTAGTGGTGAGTTTCTGGCATTTTTGCTTGAAGCACACCTAGAATGTTGCATTAAAAATGAAAAATCAGATTATTCTGTTTTAGTGATCACTACCAGGCTCAGTCACATGATTTGAACCTAATGGTATTGTCTGAGCAGAGCTCAGCTGAATTCCAGGTCATAAATTCTTACTGTGCCATATAATTTGTTTCTTGATGCCTGTGTTTAAAAAAGTGACTGGGATAAATAATCCAGTAAACAGCATGAAAAGCAAGAAAGAAATCTTTCTTCAGATTACCAATTTTGCTGCTCTTTCTCTTAGGGAACATTTATTTCATTTGTGTTCTAAAAAAATGACTTGGATAAATAATCCAGTAAGAACATGAAAAACAAGAAAGCTTTCCTCAGATTACCAATTTGCTACACTTCTTGTTATGAAACACTTATTTTGTTTGCCCATTTGTAAATCAGGATAATGACTGAAACGTGCTTTCAATTTTTTAAAGTTGCTAAAAACATGAATTTTCACCCTTGCATTCCTATCACATTTAACCTGACACAAGAATTCCAATTTTAAAGGGTACAGATCTGTTGTGGATGTAAGTTATTTGCATGTTACAAACTATCTAGTAACTCTTACAAAGCTTGCAAGGTGAGAATGGCATCCAATTTGAGCAGTTGTTTGGAGAAAGGTGGCAAATTTCATCCCAGTGACATAAAATACCTTAGCATGAAGAAAAAACAGCACTAAAACTGCAAGAGAAAGAGATAAATTGAGACCTATAACAACAGAAAAAAGTGAATTGTCTCTCCATTTACTGCAGGTGCTGTGTTTGACAACCCAGCCACTGGAAGATGTTTTTTTCTGAGGTAATCCTTTCCTGACCTTGATTAGGGAAGTGGCATATCCTGCTCTGGATACATCTATTTAATTTCATCACTGTGTCAAGCACAGGCCAGACGCTTTTAATAGGAGAGAACAGAGAAATATCAAATGATATTTCACAGCTTTACACTCAATTCTGCTTCTACCAGGCTGCCCTACAAAATGAAGGTGCCCTGGATTGAACTGCTGGACACTTTTAAGGATCAGTGCAGGTTTTTTTGTCCCAATTCCATTTAGCTGAGGTCATGGTCATGCATCCTGCCCCAGTGTCTGCTGACACAGCAGCATCTGCCCTCTCTTAATGAGGATCCCTGCCCCATTTCTGTGCTTTTGGTCACCACCACAGCAGATCCAGCAGATAATCCAAGTTCTTTCTTCATTAGTTTAAATGCTTGGCTGAAAAAGTCTTGCTAATTTTCATTTCTGGCTAATCTTCATTCATCAGCCTACAGAGGAAGGGGAGAAAGGGAGGAAGGAAATTCCCCCTCTTTTCCAGAACGGAGGCTGTACTGATCCCTAGCAAGGGGCACTCCTATATCCCCATTTTATATGAAAATTATTCCAAATGACAAATATTAAATTTCTGCCTGAATGCAGAAGTCAAAACTAGGTTTTCATGGACTCTTCCCTTCTCTGCTGGTTTTAGTAATGGCTGGAAAGCTTTCAAAGATGGCAAAAAACCCCTATTTTGGAGCTAAATTATAGGAGAAAATAAAGACAAAGAGGTGAAATGACCGAAGTGGCACAAAGAGACAAAAATAGATTTACAAATTAAATTCCCAGAGTCACAGCTCAATAGCTGAAGCATTCCTTGTCAAAGCATTTTTAAGTTTTCCTGAATGTACAGATCCCTTTACTGGGCAACTAAACAAATGTCATTTCCATTGGCATCAAAACCAAATGTCTAGCCCAAGGAAATATAAATGACTTGACAAAAACTATTCCCTGTGTCAAGGACAGAGTTGAAGTAGGCAAATGGACATTTCACCTCATAACTTGCAGCATTATTTTTGTTCACTCCAAATTTCCTTAGACTCCTGTAAATTATGATTTCTCATGCACACTTTCGAGAAGCAAAGAACAGTAATTATTTTGAACTATTTATTTTATTCTTGTAGATGAAAAGTTCAGTTTACATCCACTTGCAGTATTTGCAACTTTGCCTCATTTGTAACACCTTCTGTTCTACAGAATTCTCACCATGGTTTTTACCATGACAGAATGCCAGTACAATTCATGGAATTAATCTGGAAACCTATTTGTCTTTATTTTGTTTTAATATAACAGCTTTGTGTTCTGCTAGTTCCTCAATATTACTTCATTTTTGAAAGTATGAGGAAATGTTTTTATAGTACTATAGATACTTAATTGTTCTTTCAGTGTGTATTATACATTAATATTTAATAGTGGACAGTGGTCTTTATGACAGGAATCATCGTCCAAAAGGTGCCTTTTTATTTATCATTATAACTTCTTGCAAAAGCAAACTGAAATGAAAATGAAATGGGCCGTGTACGTGAGACACAAATTTCTGTGTGAATTTTTTTCTGATCTTTTCTTGTCTATGCTAAGTGGTTGAATTAATTTGCTTTCACAACATTATTTCACAACATAACAATACCTTGGTATGAACAAAATTATTGTGTCTAAACCTGTGTGCCACCACATCCAAAATGCTTCCAATGTTTACCCAATCCTGCACATCTTTATTTTACACTGCAATTTAAAAGACAGATCATCCTTCTGCCTCACCCAAACAGGGCATGTTTATTATCCAGAACTTTGCAAGTTCCAGTTGTTTTTCACAGACATTTCAGTGACACTGCTATAAAGAAAAAAGGGAATAAAGGATGTGCACTCATTAACCAATAGTCAGCTTACAAATGAAATTTCTGCCTTTTGGAGTTATGTGAAAAAGTAAAATGCAAGAGTGCAGAGGAAATGAAGAACTTCATCTTATTTTGGCAAACATATTCCTGCATGCTCATATGAATGTGTTCATTATTACAGAGTGTAACAAAGGAATCACTGGAGAAGTTTTCAGTTTCAGTCAGGGTGTTTTTCTAACTTTAGAAGTTTCATAAAGCTTGAGCTATAAATTATAGAAAGCTGGTAAATGATTCAAAGCAGTTAAGGTAATTATTGCTCATGTATCATAGAATAGTTAGTAACACCCCAAATTAGTTTATTACCATGCATCATAAGTGGTTAATCCCTTTTACTTTTCCTCCTTATAAACTGCTCACATATATTTCCCTATAAACTCTATCAGCTGATAATTAACACACCAAATATTGGCCACATTTTGTGTTCAAGTTTCATTTCCATGAAATTTGATTTCTTATTTACCAGAAAGAAAGCATCATAGTCCACATAGTGGACAGTTAACACATGCAATATTTACTTTTATTCCAGCAGGTATGACACGAAGCTACAAAGTGTGGAAAGGACCAAGCTGGGTTAGAGGTGGGATGCCCAATTCTGGTCACTTCTTTTCAAACCCTTCTATTGTGCCTTGTTTTACATGAATGAGGGGGAGAAGTTGGTGGGGAGTGTTGTCAATGCTTCCAATCATGATGTGACACAAAGTCAAATGCACTGGCTGGCCTCTTTCTCTGGTTCTTTGTACATCTTTGAAGTCTGACACTCCCAAACCACTCCTGTGCAAACTGATGAGCAGAAATTATAAATTAGCATCACTGCTTCATGCTTCTAATCAATGCCATGCTTCCAATAAACAGGAGGGTACTTAAAACCCACTGATGTTCTTTGACCCGTCCTCTTTACAGCTCATTTGCCTCATGCTCTAAATGTCAGATTTCCATATGGAAATCAAGCAGCCTCTTTTCATGGAAACCTTTCAAGGCCATGCAAGGAGTGAATCCATAGAAAGCTATTCCAGGTGCTGGTAATGTGGAGTTTAGTTCATGCATGTCACTGAAAAAAGGGCTATTTAGCAGTTATTGAAATTGAACTTAAACAATGCAGTCATTTGAAAGCAGTTTAGGAAGGGCAACTGCTCAGTGGAATTAACTTAAAAATGGATTCACCGAGGATGTTTTTAAATATATTATTTCATATCCCTCTGATATCTGGACTGACACAACAGGTTCTGTTTTCTAAATAAGATCTCTTCCCCTGCCACAAGTTTATAGAAAAGCTGCATCCTATTTTGACAAAATTAAGTTAATGATTACATGAAAACATATGAAAAAAAATACAGTATGTGCACTGATTCCCATTATTAACACACTCCTCTGGAACTATCAATGCCTGGTTTCCCAGCCCCACAAGCAATCTTGTTGTTTGCTATTTCAGAAAACTCACCTATGCCAGCAGGCAGACTCCCAGCCCAGTACAGGATTAGGAAGTCCTGGGGCAGGATATTGGGCAGTCCCTGTGTGTGTGTACATGCATCTCCTGAAGCTGTGCTGCTGTCAGGGATGAAGCTGAGTTCAGATTATTGTGCAGCAGTAACAGACTAGGAGATATCTTGACAGTACAGTTGAAAATGGAGACAGAAATTTCTTTGCTGGTACCTATTTTTTATTCTATTTAATAAATGCCCTGTCCAAGGACCTATGGATTAAATCCTCTGGTGTTCTTGGCCTTGTGGAGGTCTGAGAAACTGTGTAAAATGAAATACTACTAAATGGAGCTCAATACTTAAGTGTTGGTTCCCATTTTAAAAAGCCATAAATGACTTCATAACAGGCCAATGGGATATTTCAGACATTCAGATTAATTTACTTCCATGGTAAACATCTGAAGAAGAGCTGAATGTGACACTGAGGGCTTGTATTCATACACTTAAATAACTATTGTCTCTATTTTGAGTAGGTACAGTGATGGTATTGGCTGATTGCCAAAATAAATTGATTTCTATCAGAAATAAAGCATTGCCTGAAGCACTGCTCACTGCAAAATACATTTCTGTAGAAACCTGCAAAACCGTTCTCCTGTCTTTTCTTTCCTTTAACAATGGTATTATTGCACTTCAGAAATAAAATCTCTTACTGTTACCAGGTGATGAACACTTTGTGCTGTATGAATTATTTCATGTTATTTATTATTGTTTGATAGAACACAAGACAATTCACAAACTATAAAAGCTTTCAAGCTACTTGAATGAGATGCTACTCGGAGAAAAAAAATCATTCATTAATAACCCAAATACAAAAATGGGATTTGAGAATGATCAGTCCCTGTTTCCTTCTCTACTTTCTGGTAACATGAATTAGGTTTCATATAGAAATAAACCTCCTTTATTTTTATATAGTATTTTGTTATCGTAATGAAGAATTAAATAGAGGAAATTGTAACATCAATTACTCAAAAAAAGAAGAAAAAGTCTTGAGTAAGTTCTCATGGATATCCCTTAAATATTTAAGAAAATATAAATTTGGGCTAGCAAATATTAGAAAATAGAAGGATATATTATGCAGATCTCATCATTAATTGAGGAATAAATAGAATTATCATCCTCTAGTTAAAATAACACAGTAGACCAATGCAGGAATGACATAAAGGTTCAAGGCAAAGGAAAATTATTAAGGAATTCCTAAAAGTACATAATATAGTATAATATAATAGTATATACACAAGCTGCAGGTATGACACAGAGACCCACGATGCTCTGGGGAAAGACAAGGAATTTGGGTAACAAGGCCCTGCTGTTGGGGGTCAGATAAATTCACAGATTAGATATGGTGTAAAATGGTGCTCCAGCAACCTGGATCATCCCAGTCCCCTGCACAGAATGGTTTTGGCTCAGTGAAATTGATGAAGAATTGAAGAATTTCCACTCTGAGGTGCTCGTTTCTACTTGTAGCAAATGGCGCATAAGTAAGTGAAAATTATAAGCTCAAGGTTCATAATCCCTTAAAACTAATTAAATATTCATACCAGAAAAGATCCTTTACATGTGATAAGCCTCTGGCTGAGATGGGCCCATCCAAAGTGTTTCTCCTCTTCCCTTTGCTGTCAAGCTAAAAGTTGGCATGTAAGGAATTTCTCCTTTTGGGTAAGGTCTTCCCACCCACTACTTCTCTCTCCATTTCTTTTCTCTGAGACTGCCAAAAGCTGTCCTAGCAGGGATTCTGGGCTAGAAGCATCAAATATGCCTCACTGTTCTCGTGGCTTTTAAGGTTTTTCTGTTCCCTGTCTGTCACCTTCACCTCAGGGAGTGGTGACATCACCCAGAGCTGTCCTCGTGTGCTGCCATTTCCCTTCTCCCATCCCCATCCTGATTAACATTTGGGTTTATAAATGCCACTGCAAATGAGTTCACTGTGATCATCAGGCTACAGTTAACCTGATGCATAGTAAATATTTCTTACAGTTTCTTCATTTTAACCCAGGGGTTTGATTTCTTTTATTTATTTCCCTCCAAACTTCTCACCGTGCACACCTTGTGCTCTCCTCAGTCCAGGATTTTGAAGCACAGAGCTTTCATGTTTCAGAAGAGCTTCCTGAGTTTTATTTTGAACCTTGTTGCCTTGATAGTTCTTTATTCTGTCAGCAATGACTGTAATATGATGATGCTCAGGGGAGAAGGAGGTTTGTGCTACAAACAAGTCAGTATTTTTTCTGAGATGCCTTATGCTGGGGTTATGTCTGACTCTAAAAAGACTTGTCTTACCACACATTCTGTCAATCACCCAAAAGAGAAGATCTACATTCAGCCTTCATTCAGTCCCTAGGAGAAACCAGACAAGACATCTCAACAAAATAAATGTAGGAATTGGCCTGAAAAAGACAGAAAATCTATACATTCCAATTCTTTTTCTTCTTCTGTAGAGCTGTGCCTTCTGTATGCAATATGATAGATGCTTACAGTTTTTTATCTGATGTATGGAGACAAACCTGGAGTTATTGTGTCCCACCAACCCTCAAAAAAGGTAGAAGGGTCCCAAAATGAGATTATACAGTTCCTGTAACTAAGGAATGGGGAGGAGATGCTAAACATTAAATTGCAAAGATTACCTTTCCTCACCAAATAGAAAAGGAATCATTGCTGCCCCAGAGGATGGACAGCAAGGGTGGTCTCACTAAAAGCTGTGGTGAAGTCACTTTTGTTTACCTTCTGTTCACTCTACACTGAATAGAGCAGGCACAGGGATTTTATGGCACCCAGTCCTACACAGTAAATGACTTCTGCAGCCACACATACACAGGGCCAAGGTGCTCCATAGCTTCCCATCCCAGAAAATCCAACAGATCCACTCAGTTCTTTGTGTTTCAGCCCCTGAAAAATTAGGACTTTATTGTGTTGCCTCCAAACACACGCAGAGCACCTCTTTCTTCCTGAAGCACAGGTCATTTAGCAAATATTAATTATTAATTAATGTATTATCAAAATAAAATTTAACCATGGCAGAAGAAGAGTGACATTCCCCAAGTGACCCAAATCCACCCATGATCAAATTAACTGCATGGATCAACTCCAGCTTCCTACATGCCTGAGCTGAGAAAGACTGAAATAAGGTGAGTGAAGACACTGGAGAAAGGAGGAGTCTGAAGGCTGCAAACTGAGGGGAAAGGATTTAGCTTGGTAAACTTTTTAAAAGCTGCCTCAAAGTGGAGTCACCATTGCAGGAAGCAGCAACAAGCACAGCAGATCATATTCCCATCATCATTTTCTGTGCACTGAACAGGTAATACCTTTTTTTAAGTGACCTCTGAATGGGCTTGTAGCTGCCAGAGGACACAGAAGTTATTGCTTTGGTCATGTTTGACTGGGGCTGCTTTTTCCTTTTGTTTTTTTTTCTGGAGAGTCTCACAGGTTTATTCTGTAAAACTGCCTTCCTGTATGGCCTTCCAGGGGAGAAATGGGGTCTTCTGCTTATTGCTTTTCTGCCTGAACCTCTCTTCTTAAAGGTTTCTCTCAATTAAAAGCATATCAATAGCTGTCATATTATTTCTACATATGATTAATTTCGGGTCTGCAGTTATAAATCCATGCTTTCTGTCTAGAAAATAATGACAAAGTCACTGAGCTAGCAAAACAGCCAGGAGCTGAAAGGGAGTGGAAAACAAACAAACAAATGCAAACCAAATTTTAATTGAGATAGCAGTGATCTGTAGGTTGAAAAAGAAAAAATAAAGTGTGCACTTTGAAATAGTATGTTGGAATCAAAACCTCTGGAGTGTCATCTGTGGAGATTGTGTTGCTCAGCAGTGGGCTCAGCAAATCATCCTAGTTTGTCCTCAGTCTTTAAACTGAGTTGAATAAAATTTCATTGTCTTTAAAACAGATGGTGGCTCCCATCCATTTCTAACCGTAAACACAGGGTTAAGAGGTTAACCTTTCGAAATTCAGAGGGTGCTAAATGTTTTCTGCAGGGAGTGATGGATGTTTACATGTTGATTTTCTGGGGGATTTTTTTTCACTTTACATATTGATAAGTTTAAGAACACAAAATAAAGACACATTATGTATTTAGCCACACTTGTTTTAGCCCCTGGCTGTCTGTGTACATGATCCCCATTTAAGGCTATCTCATTTTTCTTAGCTGCTCCCTCCTCCAGAACTTCAGGCCAGCTTTAGCAGGGCTGCTAATCCCTGCCTCCTGTAAAAACAGGAATTCCCAGGGTAGTTTGAATTACGGGAAGAAGCAAATAGTGCTGCTTGGCAAACTGTGCAGAGACAGAGAGTGATTCTTAAAATGATTACTGGTGATATCAAGTGTTGAATAACTGCACTGCTTATCACCTAAATTACTTTTAGCTCATACTCCAGGTCATTCACGAAGCCTAAATCTAATACTGCTTTGTCTTTTGTGTCTCAAACCTGTAACTTCAGGAATGTGGTGCTTTGATTGGTCTAACCTGTTCTGCCTGGTAAAAGAAACAGCTTTATCATAGGAGGTGAGCTTCTCAAAAAGCAAACCAGCATTTTGGTTCATTCAAACAGACATTCACCTTCAAACCCCAATGTCATGATGGTATGGACTTGCAATGAAACATGCTTAAACTCTAAGCTCTCTGATTCTCAAAAGTTCGAGTTCCCAGACATGACCTTCATCAAGGTGAATGAGAATGGAAGGCAGTTTGTGTATTACTTGTATCAAATATGCACAAGTTTTCTGCTTGTTTGAGATATAATACCCCACACACCTTTCTGTTCCAGTGGAGGTCACTCAATCAGCTCTGTTTGCTCACACTTTGGACTGAAAGAAATCATATTTTTTCAGACAAAGGTTTTCTCCAACGTTTTTACATTTGGAAGCTGTGGGCTCCTCTGAGTTTATCTTTTCACTCTTTGTGGTTGTATAGGAGGTGAGCTTGAAAAGCAAACCAACATTTTGGTTCTTAGGCATTCGAACCCCAATGTCATGGTGGTATGGGGCTTGCAATTAAACATGCTTAAACTCTCTAAACTCTCTGATTCTCAAAAGTTCGAGTACCCAGATGTGACCTTCATCAAGGTGAATGTGAATGGAACACAGTTTGTCCCTGTGAATTACTCCTATCAAAAATGCACAAGTTTTCTGCTTGTTAGAGATATAATACCCCACACACCTTTCTGTTCCAGTGGAGGTCACTCAATCAGCTCTGTTTGCTCACACTTTGGACTGAAAGAAATCATATTTTTTCAGACAAAGGTTTTCTCCAACGTTTTTACATTTGGAAGCTGTGGGCTCCTCTGAGTTTATTATCTTTTCACGATTTATGGTTGTTTACTTCTCCTTACCTTTTAAGAACAACCAGAAGAGAACTGTTCTACTTTTGATTGCAGTTAGTGCCTCAAACAACAGCACTATCAGGTTCTCACAGAAGGCACCAAGCAGGCATTTTTTCTGTGTTGAAGTTAGTTTCTAGCATAAGTTTTTATCATTTTTAGTGGCTTTAAACAGCAGAGAGAGATGGAGATTGACAGAAAGACTGCAAAACAGCAAAAGGCCATCTTGCCCTCCAAAATTACCTTCACAGGTTGACTGGGTGGGTAATTTGGCTGCACAGTATTGAGAAATTTCCTATTTGAAAGTTCCCTAAATAAGACTACTCTGCAGATATGCAGTGTTTTATTGGTAAAAAGGATTGACAATCAGATTTGATCCTAGAATGTGACATGGTTTTTTGTGGGCATTAGATAGTGCTGCAGTACCCTGAATATAAAAGCTGGCAAAGACCAGGGGACTCTGGGCCTGGCTGTGGGACCTCACACTCCACAGGGAGTTTCAGGTCTGGATGTTTCAGGTCTGATGCCTTCCTCCCACTACAGTGAGAAAATCCTGTGGGGAAAGAGGAGAAGGAAAATAAAAATAAAGGGATGTTTTAGATGTGACGGCAAAGACCTGCGGGTTATTCAGACCCGACAGGGTAAATTATTCTGCTTTCCCTGTGGCGTGTAGATCCTTCTTGCCCTTCAGCCAAAGAAGCAGCATGAGGTGTCCAGTGCTGGTGAGACCATCACCATTAGCCAAAATGTGTAGAGAACACAGATTAGAACACAGATTAACTCAATTCTACACAAGTTTTGGCACCAATTCAGTGACTTGTGTACCATGTGCAAACACTGAAAATGTTTGAATGCTCCACTCTAGGATGACTGTGCTCCCTCCATGCCTGCACATAAAGTATAGACTTTATGTAAGGATCATGGTTATTAAAGGTGGACTACCAATAATTTTGTCTAATTAAGAGAGTGAAGTGACCACTGGGCCCAGTGATTAAAAGTTCCTTTTCTGTAAACTGAGAATTACAGTCACTGATTCGTGTGACAGTCATGCATTTTATTCTCTGTCATTTACCCAAATATATTTTAAAATAATCACCCTTTTTATAAGCATGTAAGGGTACACAAATTTTAACTCAAATTGCTGTAATTACATCTAATCTAGTCAAATTCATTTTTATTAAAGTTCACACTGTGAGACTAATGAACCTAAAGCACTGAAATCATTCTCATTACACACAGTTAGATCTGTTTACTGAATCTGCATTGTTTCGTGCCCAGAAGGTGAAAGTAAAAACCCCACACCACCAGGATGCAAAACACATCTTCTCAATCATTTCCCCTACATGAAACAGCTTAAACCAACTGTGTTCCAACAGACATGGGATGTGAGCAATGTTTCCCTCACTGGGTTTTAATGTGAAAGAATGTTTGGCTGATGAAGAGTGGTTTAAAGGGTAATGAAGGAGAAGGAGAAACCTCAGCTGCTGGTGATGGGCAGACAGCTGACACACTCATGGAATTGATGTTTCCAGAAGCTGAAGAAAAGATACACTCATTCCAGCTGACACACAACTGTCCTTTCAGATTATTCCCAAAAACCCTGTAGGCAGGGAATTGTCTTCTAAAAAATCACTCACAAGGTCACTCTTCCCCTGTTCATCCAATTCTCACCCCCAAACGTGCTGCCATGGCATGTGCAAATAACTGGCCAACAAGCAATGAAGAAGCTGAGGGAGCTGCACAGGTGATGCAAATGTAAAAGGATCAAGGAAAATGGGTGTATTTCCATCTGTACCAGCCTTCACAACACAGCAAATCTATACTCTGGAGGACTGACAGATGTATTACCAAGAAAAGCAAAATATAATCACAATTTTTTTTTCCAACACATGAGTTTTTCATGATTCCTTTGCAGAAAAGCCCAAGTAAATAGATCTTCCTGTGTGATTGTGAAGAAACATTTTGAAGTTCAGGAAACAGCTTTGCTTTTTCCTCCAAAGAAAACAAAGGCAGACAGAAAATGTAGAAATGAAAATCACTGTCAAACCTCCTAAATTTCATCAGCCAGTTCCCCAAGCAGGGATTGCCTATTTATCTCACTTCACTTCCAGGGCTCTCTCTTGAGAAAGGAGCACAAACAGGATGCAAAGGGCCAGGATTTCCAAATAAAAGCTCCTCCACAGGTAAAACCCCCTTATTTTGCCACCTAATCAATGAGGAGTGTCCTGGGCTAGAGACGTTTCTGCACCTGGCAAAGAAAGGCCACTTCTCATTCCATCCTCTTGGTGCCTCCAATGCAACATCCAATTTTTCCATGGCTTTACATTCATGATAAGAGCTATCAAAATAGATTATCTCCCCACCTGCCTGAAGGGAATGGATTTTATACATCACATTTTGGGTTGGGCAAAATACAGAACTACTTCTTTCTCCATCAACATTTTCATTGACTTTTTTTTGTGGTGGTTTTTCAGTCATTTTTAGCCGCTGATAATTATGGATTACCCAACACAAATGCATCAATAAAGCATTGCAGATAACTCCTCAGTAATGAGAATACATCAATTCCTTGCTCAATAGGTTATGCAATCAGTTCACTGCTTAATAAAAAAACCAAACCTGAGGTACTGCAATCTCTACAACGATTCATTTAAAGTGGAATTTGTCAATGTTGGATGAGATCCTTGCCTGCAATAAATCAACAAAGCCTCCATGAATCAATGGAATGACAGTGAATTGAACTAGGTGATTGTCAGGCTGCAGTTTTTTGTAAATAAAGGTTCCTTTCCTATCATGACAATCTCTCTAAATGTATTTAAATACATCTTTTTTCTAAAGAAAAGTTTACACATGTTTACTTTAAACAGCAAAATATTACATCTCTATTGGCAGAACATAAAATAAGACATTTTTTGCTTACGTGGCTGTCATTATTCAGTTTTTCTCTCTCATATTGGGCTGGCAATGGATAAGAAAATCTCTGCTAAACTGATGAGGTGGCCTTTTGATATCTCAGGCAGGGGACTCTGTCACCTGTGACTTGCTTCCAACATTCCTGCTGGATTTCCTTTCCATGGAAACTGTGGTGGAGGAGGACAGCCAGGTCTTCCACAGAGTCAGAAGATGGATTCCAGTTGTAGAGCTGAGAAAACATTCAGGTTTTACAGCTTATGTGTGACCTTTATGCTGTGCTGGGCCTTTTTCCCCCTCTGCCAGCTCTTGTCCTCAGTGTCACTTGAATTTACTGCATCCTTAATGGCCTCATTTTGGGGAATTATGTGGCAATTTTGCAGTAAACTGCACATTTTATGCGTTACACACATTCCAGAGCTGCAAAGATATAATTTCACAAAGTCCCAAAACATGCTAAAACCATTAATCCTAGATTAACAGGTGAAGGGGCAGAAAAATGGAATAATTTAGTGAAGACTCTTTAATCTCTTATGTTCTGTGATTAAACACTAGAGAGATGTCAGGCAAAAAAAAGAGCCTGAACTGTTGTCTCTCAGCTTTTTTGCCTCTAGAATGAAGAGCATGGAACAAGAACCTGCCCAGGTAAGAAAAAAACATGGTGAATTTTCGATTTCAGATTTTTTGCAAACATCCAGCTTTCAGCTCTAATGTACACACCCCCAAATATATCACAGCATGCATAGCATAAAAAATTAACAACATCCTGCTTTTTTAGCCCTCTGAACACAGAAATTGTCTTGTGCATGTGCACTTTCAATTAAAATTTCCAATTTCCAGGTCCAGCGCTTTTCCTCCACAAGCACAAGAGACAGCCAAAAGCAGGGAGAAAAAACCTTCATGGAGCTGGACCTCTGTACTCATTATGAGCTGGTTAGCAAGCACCTGCTATTCACCAGCTCAGAAAACAATTTGAAATTCAAGTAAGTCTCAGCAAGAAGCTAACAGAGAACATCAGGCAGCCAGGCAGTTTCATGTGTTTCATCTTTCAAAGATTTTTGCTCTGATGCTCTCCCTCAGCACCACACACCAATTTTCTATCCCCCTGCTTTTCTTTCTGTATTTGGAGTGGAAATGTGTCACTGTTTTAAATGTCTCCTAACTAAGTACAGGACATTACATTTTAATGGCCTGTAATGATAAAAAATTATTTAGCAAGATATGATTTAGGAATACAAGAATATGGTTTTATGGAAAGTCAAGATAGATTTCCCTTTCCAAAGAGGAAAGTGATAGCGAAAAATCTGCTTTTTAGGGCTAAATTAAGCTGAAAACTTAGTACATGATGGAAGAAATCTGAGCACATAATTCCCAGCTTTTCTCAGGTATTTGTTGTACTAACAATGTGAAATTAACTTCAGTTGTGTAATAATTTGAGAGATGCTTTATGCTGAGGGTGACCCATTCAGCATTTCTGATTTAGACTGTTTTAAAAACAGGATTGAGGCCTTGTGACATCCCCAGAAAAATAAATCCAAACCTTTTCAGGCTCAGCTGAAACTTTCGCCATTCCTAGGAGTGAAATGCACAGAGTTTTAATCCTTTGGACCTCTCATTCTAAACTAAATAATATGATTTACACCTGGAAGCAGGAAACAGAGTTTCTGTAGTCGGTGTTTGGTTTTCACACCTTTAAGTTTGGCTTAGATATCCTTTGGATAGGGATGGTTTGAAATATTTAATTTTTAACTCAGAGTTTATCTGCTATAGGGTTTTGCTGGCTCAAGGGTCATAAAGAATAGGTATCCACTTTTCCTATAGATGATTTACCTAAATGTAGCAATTCCTCAATGCTTTTGGACAGCCTCCACTTTTTGGCTTGGACCATTCTCTCCCACTGAGGAATTGAGTGTATGATTCTGTGCTGGTGAAGTACAGAGATCAAATTAAATAAAACCAGTAATAACAGCTATGTGATATTCAATAATAGGAGTGCTAGGGAAATATAATGGAAACACACACAAGAAGAAAAAGAAAATCTGATTCTCTGAGTTTTATGTGTAGATGGAAAGGCAGTGGGAAGTTTTGATTTCATATGTGTACTGATGTGGTAAATTAAATTGGTCAGGGTAGCTCCAGGGAGCAAACAATATTTTTCCTTAAGGGTATATGAAATGTCATATTTTCATTCAGAAATGCTAATACTTTGCTGCTCTTTCAGCATTTTGTATGTAATATTAACTGTAATTCATTGCAGACAAAAGAAAAAGTGGGTTTTTTTATTCAAAAAAAGTATAATGCACTCTTTAATTTGTGCAGAAAATTAAAACCTGTGTCTATATCTGAAGAGACACAGAACTGAACGTCCTTTTTGGCTGAACTATTGGAACTACTCCAAATAACCTGCATTTTTCAGGCCTTGCACTCCCTTCCTTGCTACGAGGACTGCAGATAACAAGTACAGCCACACAGCAGGATTGCACTCATCATGTGTAGTGCAGGGTTTCAGGAGGGGTCAAATGTAGATACAAACCAGAAAGTGATTCTTTTTTTTAATCCTGTAAATTACAGGTTTTGGTCTCAGGGTGCAGGGTTCTATGCTGTGTTCACCCAGAGGGGACAAAAACAACTGCCAGATTTGAGGCTGGCAGAAAATTTCCCCTCCTTGTCAGTTTGGCAGCAAACATTGACCCCCCTGCCCCATGGGTAGGTATTGCTCTTTGCTGCTTTTTTAGGGACATTCAGGGTGGTTTCCTTCCTCTTCTCCTGAGGCACATGGCATTTGAAACTTTGGTTTTTTTACTACACATGAAATGGGTGTTTGGGTGTTTGGGAGTGTACTGTGACTTGTAGTGTGCCACTGTGTGTGAAATTGCTTCTGAATTATATAATTATATAAATAAATAAATCAATAAATAAAATATCTATAATCTCCTGGTTGGCAATGTGTGCAGGAGAGAGGACTCAATGACCCAAGGAATAGTTTCTAATCCTATATCCTCCAGCATTCAGAAGTACAAAATAGCTGGTGAATGAAGAATGTATTTATCTGGACAAAAGCAGACCTGCACGCTGCAGGTGAGTGCCTTTATTTTATCCAGTGATCCCATGAACCAACATGAACAGGCATTTCTGAGGTACAGTTCCACTCACTGATCTAAAGTTTAGAGGTAAAAACCTCAGATATTTCACACCTCAAAGTCAGGACATTCACTTTAAAGGAATTTAAAGACTCTCTGGGTCAGGTGTCGACAGCTACAGCATAAAGTTGGATGACATTATTTCAACCAGTGATACTTGGAATATAAATAAGAAATGTCAAAAAACTTCTTTGCTGTTCAGTGGCAAGACACCAATTAGAAGGCTTCATCCAGTTTTTGACATTACACTTCAGGGAAGGTGTGGACTGATTAAAAAATGTCTACAGCTGAGCAAGAAATATTGAAGTTCTTGAAAGCCAAGAACTACACAGAAGAGATAATGAAGGCTAAAGAGAGGTTAAATTTTAAAAGGCCAGGGAAGAGAAAGTAGGAGAAAATAGACACTAATACTCCTCAAGTGTACAAAAAATTCTTAAAGAAGCTGGGGATACAACAGGAAATATGGATTTACCTTGCTGCAAGAAAGATGAAGGCTTGACCAAAGCTTTGCCCACAGTTCAGCAAAAGAAAGCAGCTCCAGGGGATCAGTTTTCCCCAGGGCTTCTGGGTGTTAAAAGTAGGGAGCTCAACTGTGCCAAATCTCTGCTTATTTCAATATCTGCTGGCAGAGGAGGGGGAGTAGCTCAGTGAGCCCATCCCTACCCTGTTCTCCCACCTCTCCCAGTCCCATCTCTCCCCCTGTGCCCTCTCCATGCTGCTGAGACATTTTCCCTCCTGCTGCAGCAAGAGACCAAAATTTTGGCCCCCAAATGCAAACAGAATCTGTGCTCAGGGCTCTGTGAGAGGCCAGCAGAGGCTCTGCCACACCAGGGAAGCAGAAGCACATGTGGCCCCATGTGTTAATAGGAGAATAGGAGTGCTCTGTGTCCTCCCTGAATCAGAAATTTGGGATGTTTTGCACAGTTCTCAGAGCAATCTCAAGCAATGATGAAACAATTCACTTCTTCTGCTGTTTCTCAGGCTTTTCTGGTGCCACAGCAACTGCTGATGTTGAATATTTAACCAGCTTACTGTCACAGATCCCAATTTACTGATGTTCTGACAACTTTCCTTTATCTCCCACCCTGTCATCACTGCAGGTGTGAGACACACGAGAGGAAGTGTGGGGAAAAAGCCAGTCAGCATGCATGATGAGCCTACAGAAGAGCAGAATGAAAGAGGAGGAAAAACATGCAAATAACTGTGTTTGACTCCTTGCTGCTAACACATAGGCCAGAGTGAACACAGCCAGAAGCTCCCCAAACTGGATGAGAGAAAATGTGTGAAGATTTGGGCTGATTAACTGAAAATGAGGCTTTTAGCGAGGCCTTTAGCTAGTTAACCTTATTTTATGAAAACGTCTGTGTGTTTTTAAGGCTTATTTTCAGTCCTGCTTTCTGGACATATAATTGTTTGTATTCTGAACAGTTGGATGAAGTTTTATGAATTTCAGCAGACATAAGTTCTTGCCTTGATGATTTCCTGTTCTTTCTTGCCTAAACATTTCTTTGCAGACAGCTTAACAAGCCACACACTGGCTTAAAAATGTTGCCTCTTTAAGATTCAAGTAAGAAGACTACTTGCAAGGAATTTTCATTTTTTCTGTTTTCTCATGTACCTGTGGGAAGTGGAAGCCCTAGGAAGGAGCTGTTTCTTCTACCTGGAGAATGTCTTTAAGGGAAAGGACTTCTAGCCCATGTTTCATTGAAATCAGCAATTAAATATCTCAGTTTTGCTTTCTCTGACTGCATTCATGACATAAATTTCCAGTTTCTGAATTCTTCCCATCTGGTTCAGGAATGTCTTCTATAGCTCTCCTTCAACATTTTAAGATTGAAAAGGAAAGTTTCAAATTCATATAGAATAATGAATGAGAAAAGCATCTTGTCATTCATTTTAAAGAAGATTGAGATGGTTACAGCACATAATTACTAAATTTAATGAAGTAATTACTTTTCAAATTGATTTCTAATTTCCTACCAAAAAAAAAAAAAGTCCCCATGCTTATTAATGGAAGAGGAATAATTAACAGTACTTACAAATTAAAACTACCCATGCTGTACTGCATACTTTGAGGAGATGTATTATACATTTGTTGTGTTCTTTGCATGGAAATGGATCCTGGTTTGAATAAACTTCAAACCACTCATTCCTTTCGCTTGATTTTATCACTTCACTACAGAAGTTTATGCTGTCTCCTGCCCTGAGCTTCAGTATTCTCCCTGCTGCCCCTCTGGAAAAAGACCTGTGGGTAGCAAAACACGTCTGGTGACACAAACAGTGAAGAGAAAAGCAAGGGAAAACATCAGTTCTCTGTAAGGTCAGAAAAGATTGCTGGAAATATTCAGGGATCACAATCACTTCAGTGAGGTATTGTCAGAGCTGTCTTAATTCCCTCTGTCAAAGCCCAGCTGTCATATTGAGGATTGTTTAGTTGGAGAGATGTCAGATACCTCAGGATATGGCCTGACTCTATAAAATCTGAACTTTGCAGTTTGGGGGAACAGGAATATCTTCACTTAATGCCAGTGATAGAATTAGGGAAATGAGTAAGTTTGTGAACCCCTGCAGTGGCAAGCAAAAGTAGTTAGACTTTAGATAATTATACAAAGATTTTTTTTTCCTTTAATGTTGGTGCTTAAAGATAAATAAGAATTATTGAGAGCATTTTAGGGAACTTTCCTTACCTTCTAGTAAATAATTTTTAGAACAGGAGAGCACAGAAAAGACGGAAAACCAACCAGCCTTGTCCAAAACTTCTGTCAGGATAACTGACAGAAGTATTTTAAATCACTGCAATGCATTCCCCATTTTTATCTACCATAAACACTGCAGACATTTTTGAAATTACAAAAGTAATAGGCATTTATAGAGCTAAAAGACATCCATTTTCACACTGATATTGAGAAAAGAATAGGGCAGGGCAAACGTTCAGCATGCAAACCCAATCCTACCCCTGTATAGGGTAGACTTCCTATTTAATCCCTTAAATTGCTTGCAGGCAAAATCTCTGTGCTTTGCTCTGGCATGTCTGATGTGCTGACTAACCAGGGGAGACTGATGTGTGATAGAAAATCTGTGTACTCGGTTTCACTCCTCTGCTTTTATTGGGCAAGCACAGATGCAGCAGATTGACAGATGCCAGCCTGCATTTCCATGTGAGCTGCATTTCCATCTGGGTGCCTTCCTCTTCCCCATCAACCAGAGATCTTTTGCCTGTTTCATTTAGAGTATTCTATAGCACAGGAAAGTGAATCAGGGGCAGTTATTTGTCTGATTATGTTGCTTTGTAATAATACATAATGTGTTTAACATTGAAAACACATTTATTGGACTTAGAATCTGAAGTCCAGAGAAAAAGTGTTTATTTATTTTGATTTGGGGTTTTTTTGACTTTTTGGGGTTTTTTCTCTCAGGCAGAATCCTGTGCCAATGGCAAGTTGGGGGCTCTGTAGAACACAACTCTTTCTGTTTCTTCAGGAGGCCCCAGGTTTTGTTCCATCATCCTTACAGTTCTATAGCTTTGTGTCACCCCCCCAGCTTCTGTTTGTGTGAAGACCCAACTTTTCCCACTGGCTGACTTTATCTTACTTGTCTTATCAGTCATTTGTATCCTGGTGTCCTTTCCTGCCAGCTGAATTAAAGGTTTGAGCCTTCTTGTCAAACCTTAATATCCAACAGGTGTAGGCTCCCCACAATGCTCTTCCCACAGCGAGATATCTTACTAAATGATATAAGAATCATCCCAACACCCTTAATGACATCTTACTGTGTTAACTTGAAAATTGACTTTTCTTTTAATCTTCATTTTCAAAATTTAAATTTAAAACCAAGGTGTGTCCTAAGGGTTTGGACATTAAGAAATTAACCCTATATAATTACTATTTTCAAATGTCAGAAAGTTTTAAACTTATGTAAAAAATGCTTATATTTAGCAGTACTGTAGAAAAGTGGAGTTTCTCTGCATATCTTGATTAGATAGCAACTCCTTTGAGGCCAAAATCTCCTTTCAATTATTATTTTTTTTTCTGGCAAAAAGAGTTACTGGGCTAGTTTCCTTCATTGGTATATCATACAATAACAAGTCAATGAACTAAACAGCTTCTAATTAATCACCTCAGGGTTACATGATTGACCACACAGTCCATTCCTTGAACAAATCAATGCAGAGACTAGAACATATTTCAAGATAAAGCTTTTTGTTGGACTATGGGAGGGAATTCAGAGAAAAGGAAGAAGCCACTGCACTGCAAGAACAACTGCAATGCTTGATATTGCAGATTTTGCTACCACTTGACCTTAATCATTTCAGGGAAAAAGCACTTGGACTGTAGTGAGCATTATTGTCACTTCCAGTGTTTTCCACCACAGCACCTCATTAGCTGTAATCCATGGATGGAAATAGGAAATCTTTCCTAAACTGAGAGTTCTGCTGCAGTCTTGAGAGATTTCTATGTTCTTACCTCAAAAACGTGACAGCCCAAGCACAGCCACAGATTTGTGAGAGTGGGCACAGCTCTTCAGGCAGGGTCTGGCCAGTGCTCTGAGTGCTCATCATGTTTTCTTTGCTCACTGTGCTGACCTGAGCCAGCTCTGACATCAAACCCCATGGCAAGATCCTGGTGTGGGGCAGAATCTCAGCCACCTTGTGACAGTGATTTATAGGGAAGCTTGGGATTGTATTAAATCAAGGAACCACAGGGCTGAACTCTCGCTCAGTTTCTTTTATCTCCTGCTCTGAGATAGCCCACTGTGAAGCAGTTCAGAGCCTGCCTCTAGTTTGTGAGGGGAAAAGGTGATTTTTTTATCACAGTACCTCAGAGTTTTCCATCATGGAGCAAAAGTGGTGTTTAATGGAGGGGTATTTGCCTTCCTTTCAGCTTCACAGAAGTTTCTGAGACAAAGTTACTCAAGTGTCAGCATTAAATAATGTCACTTCATTTAAAGAAGCATAAGATTTTGAAAATGATCAGTCTCCCAGGTAAGAAGGTAAATATCCAGTCATTTTCCTTTCCTAATTGCTTTTGGTTCCTGTACTTGTTTATTCAAGAATGACTCAGGGTGCTTCTTCTGGCCTCTTCAATAACCAAACAGTGTTCTCTTTCCTTTTTTAGAAACTAATTATACATTTTGAAAAACTAGGAAAATGCATCTTAAAAGTAAACATGAATAAAAGAGCAAACAAAGTTTGCTAAGTACCTACCTTGGCTTGCAGTTTTGTAAAATCTCTGACAAGTAAAGGGCAACAAAACCATTTTGCTTCTCTGCCTTCCTGTGTTAGATTCTGGGTCTCTTTGGGGGATCCCAACTTCCAAAGCATGGTATAAAAATTCCTTGTTTTAAATTCCTATGGTCAGGAGAGAGTTCCTGTGCTTATTCCTTCCCTGTCCTGGTATTGAGAAGTGCAGAGGAGCCACAGCCAAGCTCACACTCCCTGGCATCACTGGGAATTTTCAGCTTTCTTGGTGTCTTGATCATTTCCCAAAGATGGACTGCATCTGTTTTTTTTTTGAAAAGGAGAATGCCCATGAAAAGGGCACATCCAAGGTGGTGGATGTGGGGCAGGCAAAGGACAAGAGAAATGTCCATTTTTTACACTAAAATGTTATTGTAGCTGCTGAAGCTATGTAGGCTTTTTTTAGGTCCCATTTCAAAGTGTGGATACAGAATGATACAAACATGGTCAGATTTCAGGTAAATGTTTGTTTGCTACAAAAATTTGGACATCTTTAGAAATGTGAGATTCATTCTCAGTGAATTTTACGCTGGTTGAGGAAAAACTTCTGTTTCTTTGCCATAAAAATTTAGCAGTTTTTTTGAAATACTTTATAAAAAAGATGTGTGTGTCTGTGTTGTGGGTAATATCAGGTAGGGAACTGCCTGAATTACTCTAATTCAGCTATTTCAGACCCCATGTTAATGCTGTATGAAATAGATTTCTGCAGTTCCAAGACATTGGATAGACATATAACCCTCAGTAAGGGGGCTGAAATGGCCTCTCATTCACAAAATAAATAAATAAACAAACAAACAAACAAACAAATAAATTTAAGAGAGAAATGCAAAAGGAGTTTGAAAACGCTCAAGGTCAGGTCCCATGGCATCCCTGCACTGGGACATGTTTGAGTCAGATGTCTTGAGTAGGAGAGTGTTGGAAGCCCATCAATAGTGCTCCAGTGATAGTTATAAAAGCCAGAGGGCAATTTGGACTGAAGTTAGGGGTGACTTGGAAATCAAACCAAAATTTAGCAATTTGGAAGCAAGCTGAATGGTATTTCTGTCCAAAATTAAAAACCTGATTCTTAAGTCTGAACCCTGGCCATTGCCTAAATTGAGGCATTAAGGCATTTCATTTTCTCTGGAGGCCACTTCTCCCCCTCAGAAGCAACTCCCAATGTCCTTTAGACCAGAACCAAAACAAGCATTTTAAGCAGCTCCCAGTGAGTTGAAAAGCATTGATTTCAGGGTTTGTTTTTTTTCCCAAGAGCTTTAATTCCAGACAGTTGCTTTCAAAGCACTGTGAGGAGGAGTCTAGTCCAGTCTAGCTGCACTCCCAGCTGCATTTGGTACACAATGGGCTTTAGTTCCACCTATCAATAATTCTATTGAGTCTACTCCAAAATCTATTGCATAATGACAGAGAGCAATATTAATCCTTGTAACAATGAAAGGTGAGCAGTGGTGTTTTCAGGTTTGTTTATGTACCTAAAAAGCTGGGTTTTTTCATATAGTTAACATGAAAGTCACCTCAGTGACTGTGAAACCAGAGTGACCATAACACTTAAATCCATGGTGGCATTAATAAAACATTATTTTTATATATGTGTGTGTGGTCATCAGCTCCTTCCTGATCATGACCCCATGCAGAAGCAGGATTTTCACACTGAATAAATTACACAATCTGCACCACAGTTTGTGCAGTTTCCAGTTTCTTTCCTGAGATGTTTCACTGTGAAGAAGAGGAAAGAAAAAATAAATCAGGGAATGACATTATCAGTCCTCCTCGCAGCTGCACTCCAGGTTTGGAGCAGCCAGCTCAGAGAGACACCACACTGAGGGAAAAAACAGCCAAATAAAAAGATGCAAATTAAAAATTTAAAAAAGGCAACACAAACACTGGGTGAGAGGAGAACAGGGTAAAATTCTGGGCATGGCTGGGTGGGACTAATGCCAGGTTGGGGGTTTGGGCTACAGACCTGCATGAGAGACAAACCAAGCAAAGCTGTGGGACCCTGACAGAGCAAGACTGGCTACATCCTCACAAATATTTGTGTGGAAATGTCACTGTTCCTGGGGCTCACTAGGAATGCTGTACAAAATTCTGGCCTGAACCTCTGCTGTGTGGTGCTGCTGCCAGCACTGGCTCACTGCCTCTGTTTTTCATTCTTAATTGGGAAACTCCCTTGGGTGTCAAGTTTATAAAACCTTTCCTCACTACAAACCCAGCTAAAAAACGCTTCATAATTCTCCTCTCCTACATCACATGAAAGCAGAGCTGGAGATGCTGCTGAGTTTTATTTTCCATTGCTCTGCATGCAGTGAATATGCCAATTTTTTTGTTTTGTGACTTGTTGCATGGGCACAAGTCCTCCTGCTGCCTCTTGGAATCTTTCACTTTTTATTTTTCCTTTTTCAAGCTTTCCTGCAAAGAGGCTGCCTGACTGGTACTAAAATATTTCAGGCAGCTGACAATTTGGACTGCTGTGGGCACAAGTTTCTGGCCAGCTCACAGCACAGGCAGCTGTTCCTCTATTGCTCTTTACTTTGTATTTTTTGCTTATTCAAAATGAAACCATAGAACAGGCTCTGGTTTTCCTTGTGGGACACAAGGAATGACAAAGAAGGTGCACTGACATCGTGGGGCAGTGGGCACAGGCTTTTCATGGCAGAGGAACAAGAATTTCTCTGCCTCACTGATTTTTAGCAGACTCACGTGCAATAAGTACAGGACACACAAGGGCAAAAGGGAGATATTGCAATATGTGGGAATCAATAGCTGGAGCACTGAAAATAGAGTGGAAAAGAGTTATTTTGAACTCTTTTTAACAGGAGAAATGGATAGGGAGTCAGATCTGACACTGCCAGGCTGACTGAGCATTGCTATTACCCCATAATGATGTACTTCATTTGGGAACACCCCTAAAAAGGAATAATTTGTGCAACCTGATGCTGCATGCTGTCTCTGGATTAAAGTTTTTCTTTTTCCTCTTATGTTTGGGATTTTCTTAGAGTGCCCTCCTACCAATTATTGTTTTCTTCCTTTCAGAAAGTGTCATATCAAAGATCCAGTGCTCGTTTGTATAAAAGTCACTTCAACACTTTTACCCTGCTTTGGCAATAAATGTGATTTGGGCCATCATATTTTCCTCTCTAGTGGAAAATTATGGGCAGGGGTGCAAAGATGACAGCATCCAATTTATGGAGGTCCCTTCACAGGCTCCTTGAACCACTCCATTAATACTTATGTAAATGCAAATAATTTCCAGTGTCGTTGTCAGCACAGCACGTTCCTATTAGCTCATGGTAAATATTTTAACCCAAAAAGGTTGTTTGATAAGGTTAAGCCCTTAGATGTGCTTAATGGTGCATCCATGAGCTCAGCATTTGCTTGGATGCATATTCAATTGTGGGTATAAAATATTTGCTGGATTGGCACTGAAAGCATTTGCAAACTCAATGTAAATATTATGCAGGTGTGTACATGTAAATACATGCAAAAATAATATATAAAACACATCTAAATGCATTTGAATTTTCATAATTAATATTTTTAATAATAGTAATTTTAATGTTAAGTCTTCAGTAATTAATATATGTTTGATCTATATGTTCCTTATCTATAGATGGTTGATTTAACTGGGGTAAATTTTATTCCATAAATATTTATTCCAAGTATTATATGCCAAAAAAGCCCCTATGGGAGAAAAAAATAATTTGAGTTTTCAGAGTTATGATGGCTGGGGAGTGAAACAGTGCTGGTGAAAAAAAGACTTTCTTTTTTTTCAAATCAGGTTATTGTCATAGCTGGTTCTCCAGTATAACAGTAATACCTTGTTCATAAATGGAAAACTACCTTAAATATTTGCATTTCTAGTATGAACAAGATTTGCACCACATAATTGCAGGCAAGATGTGACAGGTTTTAAACATTGGAGCGGGGATTTGGATTTCTGCTCTTTCAGGGTGACACAGGGTGCACTCAGGGGAAGGGCCAGTATCAAACACAGGAAATTTCCCTTTCAGTCCCCCTCAGAACCTTCTGTAACAGAATCAGGCACTCATTGCAACTGATCCTAAACATGAAGTGATAACTCAACTTCAAGGAACATAAATTTTCTTTACTTTACTCCCAAATTCACTCACCTGGTTACCACTGAAGCTTTGAATTGACTGCAGCCTCCAATGCCATCTCAGATGCTGGCAGAACATTTTGTTTGCAGCAGAAAGTCTCTTGGAAGGGAACACTTCTGGCACTTTAGAGAGCAAATGAGACTACTTATCTCTAAAAGCATTCCATTTAGTAAGAAATACAAATAAAACTTTCCAAAAAAATCAACACTAAGAATGTGTTTCAAGAGAAAGTAAATGGTGAAGGCTTAGGAAGACACATAAACGCACTTCAACAAGTCCTATTAGAAGAAAACTTGTTCGTGCATAAGGAATGTGATTTATTAAAATTTTACTTCTAAAATTCAAACTGTGACACTTCAGGATGCTCCCTAAGGATGTGTGTAATGCTATGATCAGCTCTTAAAGCTGATGATTTCCACTCACTCTGACAAATAATTCCACTTTTCTTTTTTTTTCTTTTTTTTTGTATTGCCAATAATAGCTCCCTATATAAGTTCTCCAGAATCCATCTCAAACAAGATGATTGTATCCTATGAGCCATGAAATGTTGATATGGGAAAAAAGAGACACAGGAGAAGGTATTTTATTTTTTATATTGGCTTGGGATTTTTTTAATAAAGAGGATCACTTATTTCCCAGTATATCAAAGACGAAAATGTGCTCACAGAAAGATCACTCTATAAGCAGAAACTTTTACTTTAGGTTTCAACACTGCCATTTCATTTTAATCTAAAAATTTGCCTTACATTAGGCTAGGAGCCAGGGAAAAATAGTCTGATTTTTATCTTGCCAATGCTTTTGTCACAGGCTGCAGATTAATAGAGATTATAATAATGGCAGAACTGCACAGCACCTGTAACAAGACATATCACTCACTGTGCATTGCCACGGTTTCTCTATGGAGGATACCAATATTGTGTGTAAAACAAGCCATTCTAATTTAAATTAAATAATTCATTTTAAGCAAATTAAATGTTAAATCATAGATCTCTTTTAAATACATAATATTTATAATATTATAATATT
>VZTZ01002460.1:153571-213833 GCA_013400955.1 Drymodes brunneopygia | reverse complement strand
TGAAATAAAGCTTCAGTATAAGCGGTGAATCTTCTCTGTTTCAGTGTAGCTCTGTTTTCATTTCCAAACTACTCATTTGCAAGGCAGGGAGGAAAGGAATGCAGTCATGTTCAAATGTCAGCACAGCAATATGCTGGTGACCCAGCACAGGGTAGGACTAAATTTCATGCTTCCCTGAATTGCAAATATTGTACAGAGCTATCATGCCACTGCTTTAATTCCTACTAAATTGGCAGGCGTTTGACCCAGAAATTTGCCATTTAGCACGTGAAAAAAAACAAATTCCTTCATTACAGGATCTCATAGGGGACTTTTTTTTTTTTTTTTGCATTTCTCCCAAACAATCAAGTGATGCAGGAAGTTGTAAGCTTTAAATGGAGAGTTTTATTGTACTTGTTGTGTCTGAGACAGTTTCATTGCAGGATTCACCCTGCACATTGTAGGTACATTGTGTACGTGTAGAAATGGCATTGCAGTGATTTACTTGGAGTGGGTATAAAGAAGATTTTTTTTCCCCAGTTTTCCCCTNGTTTCAAGAGAAAGTAAATGGTGAAGGCTTAGGAAGACACATAAACGCACTTCAACAAGTCCTATTAGAAGAAAACTTGTTCGTGCATAAGGAATGTGATTTATTAAAATTTTACTTCTAAAATTCAAACTGTGACACTTCAGGATGCTCCCTAAGGATGTGTGTAATGCTATGATCAGCTCTTAAAGCTGATGATTTCCACTCACTCTGACAAATAATTCCACTTTTCTTTTTTTTTCTTTTTTTTTGTATTGCCAATAATAGCTCCCTATATAAGTTCTCCAGAATCCATCTCAAACAAGATGATTGTATCCTATGAGCCATGAAATGTTGATATGGGAAAAAAGAGACACAGGAGAAGGTATTTTATTTTTTATATTGGCTTGGGATTTTTTTAATAAAGAGGATCACTTATTTCCCAGTATATCAAAGACGAAAATGTGCTCACAGAAAGATCACTCTATAAGCAGAAACTTTTACTTTAGGTTTCAACACTGCCATTTCATTTTAATCTAAAAATTTGCCTTACATTAGGCTAGGAGCCAGGGAAAAATAGTCTGATTTTTATCTTGCCAATGCTTTTGTCACAGGCTGCAGATTAATAGAGATTATAATAATGGCAGAACTGCACAGCACCTGTAACAAGACATATCACTCACTGTGCATTGCCACGGTTTCTCNTGCTTCCCTGAATTGCAAATATTGTACAGAGCTATCATGCCACTGCTTTAATTCCTACTAAATTGGCAGGCGTTTGACCCAGAAATTTGCCATTTAGCACGTGAAAAAAAACAAATTCCTTCATTACAGGATCTCATAGGGGACTTTTTTTTTTTTTTTTGCATTTCTCCCAAACAATCAAGTGATGCAGGAAGTTGTAAGCTTTAAATGGAGAGTTTTATTGTACTTGTTGTGTCTGAGACAGTTTCATTGCAGGATTCACCCTGCACATTGTAGGTACATTGTGTACGTGTAGAAATGGCATTGCAGTGATTTACTTGGAGTGGGTATAAAGAAGATTTTTTTTCCCCAGTTTTCCCCTAAAAACCAAACCAACCAAGCAAAAAAAGAGGACATTTTATGAAGAAAAACACCATTTCACTGCTATTGCAAACCCAGAGGTCTAAGCTGATCAGACCAACACTGGGATAAGTTTGCAAAATTTAGTAATTTGTGTAAAAATGTTCAGCTATTATTTTGTGTAGGTGTCCATAAGCCCAGAGAGTCTAACACATAACATTTGAGTCTAACATGTAACTCAAATGCACAATGTTCCAAGAGGCTGTGGAATTCTCCCCAGACCTTCCCTTTGGTATGGCAAGATCAACAAAATTTAGGTCACCCTTGAGACACCTGATGCTGTTTTGCTCTTAAGTATCTCAAAAGGTGGAGACTCAACATTTTCCCTAGGTAAGATATTGTGGGTTTTTCATCATTTTTACCATTTTGTTCTTTCTTCTGAATGCCTGAATATCCCTTGCCACCATTTCCTCTTGTTCTGCCACCCACAATTACAGGGAGGGCTCTTTTGTCTCCTTCCTGATAGCACTTTTTACTTGTAGGAAACTAAAATGAATGGTCTGATATCTCAGAAGTGTGAAAGAAGTCCCAACCATCCACACTTCTCATTGGAGTCAGGGGAGTCTGGAAGTGCTTTTGCTGTTTACCTCAAGCCACTTTATTGGATGGCCTACTTAGAACTTTGGACTTCAACAATTTAAAAAGTTCATCCAAACCACTCCTGTGTAGTGGCATAAACCTGCTAGCAGAACTCCTGAAAGTTTCCAAGCATTCTTTAGTCCCTGTTTCACTCACCAATAAGACGAGGCCCTAAAAGGCACCCTGAAACACAGAAAAACTACAGAGACACTTTTAAAAATCCCCACAGAGCTCTCATTCCCTAAGAAAGCAAACTAGGAAAAAAGAAAGATGCCAAATAGCATGAAAAATCTGAGAACGGCTGTAGCACAGGTCTGTGCAAGGATGAGTCTAAAGCAGCATCTTGGTTGTGTCCAGGATTTAAAGATTTTTAAAGCTGTGCTTTAAAATGAGCCATGGGGAATTTCTGAAATTTAAAATGCCAAAACAAAACCCCTTTTTCTGATTCTTCTTTACTTAACACAGAACAACAAAGACCAGGAAAGGAATCCATTCATTTCAGGTCAATGGAAAAACAATCTGCAAGCATTAAAACTCTCACAATTGCTGCTGTCCCATTGCCTGTTCTCTTTCAACCTGGACTAAATTCCTCATGGGTCTGTTTGTCCCAATATTTGAGGCAAGTGATCATTTTAATTAAGTTGTGTCTCCCTTCTGTCTGCTCTGAGTGCTCACACGTCTGCCAAGCATCAAGAAAGCTCCCACTTGCTTGGAGCACCCTTTAAATCAAAGATAAGTAACACGATGAGTAGGTGAGAGGGTTTTATTTTTATCTTATTTTTGCTTCATGTCAGGCTTGGAAGCAAATTCACGCTCCCAAGGGTGTCTCAGGAGGAGTTAGAGGAAGAAAACAAAATATCTACAGTGTTTTAGTGGCAATCCCCAGGACCAACAGAGTAAAACATTGCACAAATACGTGTCAGAGGAGTGGCCACTGCAGGAAGTGCCAGGAGGGCTTTTATCTCTGCCACTTTCTCCCTGGCTGCACATTGTCACCAGTGCCATTCTGAGAGCACCTCAGAAGTCATTGGGAGCTACAAATTCAATTAGAGAGATATTTTACAAGAAGATTACATTTTCGTAGACTGGAGTATTGTAAACTTTTTATTCCACCGTAAAACATTTGAAAATTAAGTAATCAAGGCTCGAAACTCTAAAATACATGCCTTCTGCATGTGTTTAATTGCATGTGGTGTAACACTGATTAAAATTTAGGAGGCAGAAGGGAAGGGTGCCTGCCTGCAGCAATTACATGTGGGATAAAAGCTGTTTAATACCAGTCAAATTTCACATCAATGACTTTGTATAAATTCATGGAAAACTGCTGGAGCAAGCAGTTATTACTGCTGTTACAGTGCAACATTAAACAGTGGTCAAGGAAAAGAAGCTTTTGACATAAAAATAATCTGTATAATATGGGCCAACGGGGTTTCATTAGGCTGCCTGTTTTTCACTGTACACAATAGGGTGATATAATGAAAGCTATCAGAACTGGCTATCATTTATTAGCAGGTAAGTGTCCCAAAAATATTGAAATTAATAGTAGACTAAGAGAAATAGTACATTCTTTCTTAGTGCTTCTATTGGTTTTTCATGCTGAACTGATGGTGGTCTTTGTTCTCTGCAGAAATTAGATTAATGTCTTAAAGGTTGCAGAGGAAAACAGAATTAACTCTGAATTTTGGGCTGAAACTTTACCTGCATGAAGGACAATTGATCACACCACATTTGCCAGGCCAAGACTGCAAGAAGACTTCTCCAACGAGTTCAGAGCAGGAAGGACAGAAGCTGCATGGAAGCTCTGATCAACACCCAAAAAATGGCAAATCTGCCAAAAAAACGGTTCAGCCTTCAGTTCTGACCTAAAAAACTCCTCACTGCAAACAGCTCTGCTGATGGGGCCAGTGTAAGTCTGTAATGAAGGTGAGGGCTGGCAGAGTGATGGTGCAGCTCCTCAGCTTCATGCCAGCCCAGTTTGAAGGATCCAAGTTAAAACAGACAATTCCATCAGTCAACAGAGGGATAAAACTTTGCTGCTCCCAAAGCACAGACGCTCCATCGCTGCTCCTGCTTCCTGGAAGCACCAGCCTCACTTAACTCAGTGTAATTGCACATTATAAACCCACAGCTGGGCCTCCAGTGGAGTAATCTGAGAACAATTTATGAGTAACATGAGGGTAATTCTGCCAGCTCTGTCTCGTGTTAATGGCTGGAGGTCACAGGGGTGTGGGTGCTTCTTGGGCCAGCACTGTCCAACAACAGCACCAGCTTGGTCAGAGATTTCCAGGAAAAAATTTCCATAATTTACGCTGTTTTCCCCTCTTTCCTCCCCCTTGCCTGCTTTTGCAAGTGCTTTGAAAAAAGCAAAGAGGGTGTGACTGCTGTCACTTAAGGAGTTTTGATGTTGTCCATTCTTCTCTGCTGCACAGAACACATTTTTCAGCAGGTTATTGGAGGGTCTCTTAAGCAGGGCTTCAACAGGCAGACCACATTTTACACACCTTTTCTCCTTTTTCTTGAAGCATGTGGATGCAAGCTCTGCAAAGGCCAAAACTGCTCTGAAAATGATGTTTTGTCGCCTCTTATGTCACAGCTCTTTCAAAAAATGAAAAAAAAAGGTCAAAGAATATCTGATTTGCAGTTATCAACAGGCCAAGGTCAATCTGAACTGGAGAGCTTCAAGCTTCAATCCCATGTATTCTCCAAATCACTATTAAGTCATGAGGCAGAAACCCCTTGCTTGTAAAAAGGGGCAGGATTAGATTTTAACTCACCTGTCCTAGATCCTCATTGCATCCTGCAGGTCAGAAGCCAGATTTTCCACAAAATGCCAGCCTAATATTCTCTTTTATATCCAGCACTTTTTTTCAGCACTCTTGCTGTTTTTTGGTGCAGATAGTTTCGTATGCAACACCCAGGGCAATAAAAGAACAAATTTTCTCACGGAGCAAAGCTCCTCTGGTGAGGCTCTTTGTGAGTTATGTGGTTCTAAGATCACAAATTCTAACTTGGCTCCCCAGGGTGCCTAAGAATGGCTTTATTGGAAGATACAGCAGT
Organism: Drymodes brunneopygia; assembly: GCA_013400955.1. Taxonomy (NCBI): domain Eukaryota; kingdom Metazoa; phylum Chordata; class Aves; order Passeriformes; family Petroicidae; genus Drymodes; species Drymodes brunneopygia. The sequence continues at coordinate 208,588 of VZTZ01002460.1, read as the reverse complement.
ACCTTTCTTCAGGCTCCTTCCAAACCCCACCTTTGTTTCACCATGCAGCATGACCAGCAGTTCTCATACCTTTAGGACATCACCTGGGAAAGATTTAGGCTCAATCTGCCCATCAGTGATGAAGTTCTCAACCCCTGCTCTGCTGCCAAGAGCACATGAACGTTGGCTGGCTCTGGTCACTAAATATAAATTCACATAGTTGCTAGCAAAGAATTTTTTCCAAAGCCTCACTGAATTTATTCTGCCTTCAACACACAAAACACAATCCCAGGACAGAATAAAAGAGTATAAAAATGGCAGCATTTTTAGCAGATCTGGACTGAATCAAATTTGAGGTTAACAGGTGAAAGAACGGATGGAAATGGAATATGACTACATTGGTTCCCCTATATGTTTTATTTCCCTACAGAAGAATTTGCATTCAAACTATGTCAGATATCTCCCCAAAAAGACTACACTGTGGAGGACAAATAACTAATTTTGGATAAATGAATCACACTGTGAGGTATGTCTTTTAAAATCTCACTCTAACAAATAAATGTGCTACAATCAGCTCTCTACTTAATTCTTAACAGACAGTAGGAATTCCATATTGGAATCAAATATTTGACTCAATTTTACTGCTGTCGGAAAGCATAAAACACCTTCCCACAGAGTCTTTTGAAATAAAAATCAACAGTAGAAGCAAGTTTACTGCATTTTTCAGTGGCATGAAGAAATAGCACTTGTTTCTCCATGGGAATTGTGAAATGCAAATGTGAGAGCAATATTATTTGTACTGGTAGCTCAAGCCCCATATGTCAGCTCCTCTTATTTTTTAGTGTGCTTTCATTATTTTCACTTCGTCACTGCAACCCTGTCTTCAGGAACAGAAAGCAGAGAAAATACATTTCCAATTCTACCACTTGAGGACTGCTCAGCTGGTCAATTTTCACCAGGACACACCAACCAGGAGTAGAGAAGGTGGACCAGCATCTCTCAGTCCTGTTTCTTCAAAGCTGGATGCTTGCACAGTGCTCTAAACAAAGTAGAATTTTTTTTTCCTGAGCACTGAAATATTGTCATTTGTCAACATCAAAGATACTTTTGTCATTGATCAGTATAGAGAAAAATGGTTTGTTTTTTTTTTTCCTGCAGAGGCACCAACCCTTTAATATCATAGGATGCATAAACAAGATGAAAATCCTCCCTCCCTTTTAAACATATGGTGCTGGTGGTTGTGCAGAAATGTGGATTTTGAAAGTGGCAGAACTGCAGAAACTTGATCACAAAGCAGGAATAATGTAGATTATCCAGCATCCTGTAGCACATTATTCAGGTACATCTTCAAAAGCATAAAATTCTGGAAAAAAAATCTCAGAAAAAGGCAGGCTTGGGGAAACCTTAATAAAGCTCACCATGTAGGAAAAGTGGATTACATAGGGTAAAATGCATCTGTGGGCAAATTTGCCTTCATAATCGCAGGGAGCACTTCTGAAAGAATAATTGGGAGATGCAATAAGCCTTGCACTGCTACTGCATGCAGGGCCCAGCTCCACTCATTGCACACAGCTTGATCACAGGAGTGTGGAGAGGAACTCCTTTGTAGCTTAACATGAATCTCCCAGCAAACCTGAAGCAGCAAAATGCCATTTCCTCTTTAATGGAAGGCAGCTCAAAGAAATGGCTCAGAAAACAGACAAAGCAGCTCACTTGGAGAAAGGCATTTGCTGTCCTTGCTGCAGCACGAGATCACAGGCAAGCAAAACTGCAGGGACTTTCTGCACCTCTCACTGGTCTCTAAAATGCATCCTGAGACTTAAAAACAGATCCCAGCAGGAAGGGGGGTTAGCCCTGGTTTTTCCACCTTAGAAGGCACAGTTTGACTAAAGGCTCTGGGATATATCTCAGCATTCTAATTGAATTTAAATATACTCAGGGAAGGGGATAGGATCACATAGACTTCTTCACTCCTGTGCTTTTATGGGTGGATTTTTTTTGTTTGTTTATCTTCCACATTCCACTATTCAGCATGTTTTATAAGGGTTTTTATTTTGCATAAATTATATGTATAGTCCTATAAATTATCTTATTACAAAGGCTATTTGATCATTCCTTCTCTGTGTATTTAATTCACTCACAAATGATGGTATGGAAAAAACTGGGGAAAAAAAGCTTTCCTTGCCCCACTAGAGTCCAGAGGTGGATTTTACGACATCTTTAACAAATGCAGAAATCTGGGACATGGGAAGGAGGGAAAGTTATGAGAAATAAAAAGAAATTCCTTGTAGATAGGAGCGGAAGTTACCAAAACCCACTGAAAATAAACAATGGATACAAGGAAGGCCTCCTCAGTTCAGGTGGTTTAAATCAAATCAACATCAGAAGTTTTACTGATTTATTAACAGCTCATAAATAATTGGCAATCCATGACCTGGATATTCAGGATCAATACCAGCACTGGACACTTGTAAAGTGCTAATAAACACTTGGAGATGCTCCACACCTTCCCATGGCACCTCCAAGGCACACAAACCCCACAGTCCAACCCCAAACAAGCTCCACGTTGCTTTGTGCCTTCTCAAGTTGGTTCCAGATTTTTTCCAAAGTTTCTTTTTAATCCCCAGTTACTCTTTATTCGAGCTGATGGCCGTATTCCTCAGTTTCTCCACCAGTTTTGGGCAGCTTTTGGGGTGTTTATGATCACTTTTCTAGGTTTGCAGCTCATGTTATCCAGGCCATCCAATCAAAAGGAGGGGTAGAGCAGGGTGGGCACTGCAGCTCTCCCCTCATGAGTTCCAAAGAGAGGAAATGCCAAATTTTGGGGAGCAGAATGACTCCCTTTAGGCCCTGGAAGACAATTTTAACATTACAGCCCAGCTCAACTCAGCAGCAGCACCTCAGCTTTCCATTTGTGTCAATCAAAAGCCCTCTTAAACAGAAAAACTCTTTACAATTAGGCTCAAGCAACTATCTCAAAAACCAGAGCACGCCACGCTGTGTAATTTGTTCCAAAAAGCACTTTCTGTGCACCAGAATGAGCTGCAATCCTGAGAGCTTTGAATATATAACCTGTTGTAAAGGCAGCTACAAACATGTTTATCATTTACATTCTGGTAACAGAAAGATGAGTTAAATTGGAGCTGTGAAAAAAATAAATGAGTTCATGACACAAATTATGACTTTTACAATTAGATTTTGAATCTTCCATATGTCCATCCCTTAAAAATAGTGCATTCTTAAAATTACTTTGGTGGGGAAGGAAACGTATGCAATTCATTTATTAAAAGATTTTTTGCACTAGCCACCTCATACTGTAATAGTCAAAACATCTTACCTAGATGCATTTCTCCCTAAGTATTGTATTCTTTGTTAAAAAATTGGATTGTGCTGAAGTTTATTGCAAAATCCCTTACAATATTCATGGTTTATGTTTCAGAATAACAGCTGTCTTTCTAGTGGTTCAAAGTCAAGTTCATTAAGCCAGATTGTAGATTGGGTTTTTTTTTTTTTTTAAGATTTAGTTGATTTTATAATTTTTATGAATTTCAGGTTTTAAGAAAAATTATGCATCCCATTATAAATTTTAATGTAACCAAATGACACATTTCACAAAATTTGCATTAGAAATAGAGGTGCTGGGGGCTTTGGCTATCATTCTTTTGAAGCTGTATGCTCGGGTTGAGCCAGACATTCACCATAATTACTGAATAAAGCAGAATAGCTGAGATTGGGCACTTTTTTCCTCACTCCTCCTTTATGACACATTGTCAATCATGCAACAAGACCAATGCACTGGCTCTTCTGCCCATCTGGAAGTGACCTAAATATTCTCAAAAGCTCCAGTAATACTTGCTTTTACTTCATCCTGACCCTTTTCAAGGTGTCACAGGCTGATGCACTCTTACTTCAAAACCAACAGAATAAAACAATGATAAGTGATAGGTAATTAATTATTGGGGAACCAGAGCTTCACTGTTTTTATCTTTGCTCTCACTAATTTTTATTAAAGTGTTATTTTTTTCTCCTGTAAAAAAGCCACAGAGACTAGATCATACCTGGAAATCAGGCTTATACATTGGGTAAAAGGAGAAAAAGCTACACACAGGACCTGGCTTCTACCCACATTAATATTTATACATGCACTTAATTCTCTCACCTGAGTGCAATTAAGGACTTGCATACGCCTTTGCAGAGCTGGGGCCAAAATAATTACAGTTTACACAAGACTGTGACAGGGAAATATTTCATTACCACAATTAATCCTTTAGAGCATTACGAAATGGCCAATTTCTCAGAATAAAGCAGAATATTTGTTGCTAATCAAAGGTAAAGTTTATGTAATGGTAATAGATGACATTTAGTAGCACAGGAATATATAACATTTAGCAGCTCCATAATCCATGGTAATTTTTATTTCGCTAATGTTTATTGCTAATGGGAGAGAAAGAATGAGAAAGCCTTCCCTTACAGTATCAGAGACACTTGGGTTACATTTTTACATTAGGTGGCACTAATTCCCTATTAACTGGAATTAATGTAATATGCAAAAACCACTTCAATTTCATGGTGTTAATGTATAACTTTAGAGCTGTTACACTTTATAAACCATACAGTACAGCACTAAATGCAGGCTTGTCTGTATTTTACACAAGTTCTAATAACCTTCAGATGATCTTTAGCTCCAAACAAGTCAGATCACGTCTTGAGGTGCTGGACAATTTCAGAGCCCTGGACCAGTCTCAGATATCCAGTACGTGTTCCTGTCAGCTGCCATCATAAGGAATTGGTGTTAAATCAGATAATTAACCAGTCTTCAGGGGGATTGGGAGTAGAAAACTATTGCCAAGAGAACTGAGCATTTGCATTCAATTAGAAGGGCACTTTTTTAAGTACCAAAATTTCCTATTAATTAGAAGATGCAAAATGATGTTGAGAGCAAAGCGGCACATGAACAGCAGATGAGATGTAAAACCTCATCATGCATTACTAGAGATTTCACTGGTTTGGGGTGCAGGTCCCTTTTTCAGTACAGCACAGCCCCTGCCAAGCCAAATCCCAGAGCCTGGGGAGCCACAAAAAACCTGTTTTTTTCCAGAGAGGTCACGCTGGGGACGGAGGAAGGGGGAAGCAAGAGACAATTGTTTAAAAAGATGCAGGAAGGGATGCACATGTGATGCAACACAGGCAAAATGAACTCTTGTAGGACCAGCTCCCGACCCTGAGTACATAAAATGTCACCTAAGTGTGGCCTCCCTTGTGCCTGGAGCAGCTCAGGCCCATTGTGTTCTCAGTAAGATTCCAGGGAAAGACCCAGGCTGGACACAGTGGTGAGGACAGGGCATAAAACCACTCACATGAAAAGGAGATTTGGGCTCCAAGCAGTGCAGGTTTGAGCACAAACACCACTTTTTCTATTTAAGGATTTCTGTAAAACAACTTATGATTGGAAAGGCCCCTATTTGCATCTGTTGATCCACACATTTTTAAGGAACTCAGCCATGTTACAGACTCTCTGCCCTTCCCTGTTTAAACACCTACACACACATCAGCAATGCTGCTTTTCCAGCGTGCCCAGAACACAGGAGGGCAGGATACTGAGCTTTTTAACCCCATTCCTTAAGTGTGGCACCTGCCCAGGGTTCAGAGAAGCCATTTCCCAATTACATTTCCATTATCCGCCTTGCACCATCCGCGGCCTCCCCGCTCCCGGCTCCGCGGGGTTTTGTTCCACTGCTGGTGTTTGCTATTGATAACTGCTGGGTTAATTGCTCAGGAGAGCCACGGGTCCTCCTTGCCAGCACCAATAATTGTCACAGCAATTGGGGGTGGCTTTTCAAAGGGAAGCCTTTTAATGGATTCGGGAATCAGGAGTGAGAAGTCTCCAGAAGGAGCAGCGAATTAGCGGTTGGTACGGATCGGGGGAAATGGCTCCTCTGGAAGGTGGAAGTACATCTCAGAGAGAGTGCAAAATTAATTAGGAGAATAATTGTGAAGGAAAGAATATGTGGATTTTCTTTTAATCAAGATCCATGCAAAAATAGTCCTAAAAAAATAGAAAAAAATCAAGATGAATGTATTTATTTCATTTCAACATTTAATTGCTTAATTTACTGTTAGATTAACTAGAATTTTACTCAGAGCAAAGAACACCCCTGAGCCAAGCCTAGCGTCCTGCTGGAGGTGGTAGTTGGACCACACGGCTATGTTCCACAGGATAAATTTTTCTTTTTTCTTAATATTTTAATAATTTTCTCATCAATTGCCTATGCAATTTCAAGGAGCATTTATTTTGCTGATGGGTAGACATTTGACCAGATCTTTTTATAGTATATTATAAACTCTTTAGGTGACAACCACATTTACAGAGTTAGATTTGTTTCATATTTACAGTGATTTCCACCTTAAACTTCGCCTAACCAGAAAGAAAATTATCTAGCTTTATTTCCAAAAAAGAATTTTGAAAAAGTATGTTCAACTGTTTTCCAAAAATTTCCTGGGTTATTTGCAAGAATTTCCTGGTAAAATTAGTTGTAAGATATTTTAAACCCATGATAGCATTAGCAATATCTTCTCCCAAAGACAAACCCACACAGATTTAAACAAGGTTATCCTACAAAATTAAGGGAGTGCAATGCAGAGTGAGAAATAAAACCAGAATTATTTATGATGTGCTTGGAGACCAAAAATATTTAATGTAAGGCAAATAAAATATGGTATAACCAATTTGACCTATGGATTGGTATTGATTTTTGCCTATATAGACTTGGTCAACCTAACAGTGCACTCTTTATGTGAAACCCACTTGTATTGGGTTCTAGTGGGAGCAAGACCCAAATCAAAGCACTATTTTTTCTTGTTTCGTGCTTTACTACCGTTTAAAATTAATTTAATGTCTATACTGAAAGGCCAGGACAATAAAGGGGTGTTCTATTTTCACAGCTGGTATTTTTAAGTGAGCTGTTTATTGTCATGGATATGATTTCATGTGGCTGGCCTAAGGAAAGGAAAATTTTGGGGCAGGTTGGGAGGGGGCTGTGACAAGACATTCTATTCAAAGCTCTTTGCAAATTAAGGTTAAACTTAGATCCTAGATCTAAAATTTAGCCTAGATCTGAAATTTAGGTTCTCCTTAAACTCCAGAGCTTTGAAGGATAGCTAAAAATTCCTATATAAATCATCTTAAACTCTCCTTAGGGTGTTATAGAACTCTGCTGATCCATCCAGGTGAGATCTTACCAAGAGTGTGAGGAAGGCAGCTGAACTCTGAGGTGCCTGTGGCTGCTGAGCCAAGCAAGAATTTCAGCACTGGAACATTCCCAGCCTCACAGCTGTGGCAACACCACTTTGGAAAGTGCTGGGTGCACTTCCTGCAGCTTTTGTGGTGTTTAATTTGCAATAAAAAGAAAGAGAAATGGGTATTCAGCAGAGCCTTTCTGCAGCCATGACATTAACAAATGTTTAGAATAAAGTCTACAGTTTTAAAAAGTAGAAAATGTTTCAGAATCAATGAAAAAGCAACGATGTCCCTTTCAATTTTCTCGCTCTTCATTTTTGCTGGAAAGCAGAAAAGTATATTATTGTAATGATTAAGACACTGGCCCTCGATTCACTCTCAATTCCCTGCCCCTGCATGCTTTTCTCACCATTCCAGCAGCAGAAAGGGCACAGAAGTGGATGATAATGTACTGGCAGAGTGACATTAAGGAAAATTAGATTTCTGTATAGTGGGAAAAGCGAGTATGAAAAGCACTTGTAGTGACTGGCCATTTTGCACTCACAGCTGGGGTGATGGCTGGTGATCTTTCAGAGTGAAACAAAGCCCTGTGTAGAGAAATGCTCAGCATTTCTGCAGCCACATTTCATGATTCCTGTCCTCTGGGATGAGGATCACGGAATAGCTCCTACATGATGCACTTATGCCCTAAAACACAAATTCTTGGTTGCCCTGCCCTCATACCTGCACTGCTGAGCCTTCAGGGTACCTGGAAGAGCTGTTCTCAGCAAGTGGGGTTGGCTGTGATTCAAAGTGTTTTCTGCTTAACTCTACCAGGAGATGGGAGGATGGGATGGAGGAAGAACCCAGCATTGCACACACAAACCACAATATTACTCTTGAAACACTGCTGCTGATCTAAAAACATAGACCCTCAGAGGACTCACATTGCGCCCAAATTTTGTGTTGCATATCTGCTGGAAACAAGCTGTAATTTGAATGCCATTCCAGATATGAAAATTCATTTTGCTGGAGAAGTGCCAATATATTATTATCATTTTAATGATGAAAATAGTTAATTTTATATAGTGCTCTACGAGACAGGAAAAGCAATTCCAGGTCCCAAGGCAAACACAAATATTTGCCTCTCCTCTGTTATATGTTCTCTTTTCCTCCCCTTTTCCTCTCCTCCTCACACTGACCAAGTGCTGGAAATTAATGAGATAAGGGAAGGTCTCTGACCCCCCTTATGTTGTCAGGCCACTGCAGACCTGCCCCAGTGCCCTCCTGTGCTGGCAGCTCTGATGCTTTGTGAGGGGGATGCTGTGCTAAAAAGGTCTGTACTGCTGCATTAAAATTCAGTGTCCAGCTCACCTGTGGATTCCCAGCAGTGCTGATCTCACAGCAGCATCTGAACCAGCCTCACCAGCCAAACCGGAGCTCATCAAATCCAAGAGCCCCCTCACAGTGCCCACAGGGCAAAAAGCCCAGAGCCAACACAGTCCCACGGTGTTGTGTTAAAATCCACGTGGGCAGAGCAATTCATTCCTCATCTTCTCCTGCTGGGGACTCCTCCTGTAGGGAACAGCAGACCTGAATATTGATTAAGTGTTTGTGTTTGGAGAGGAACATCACTGAGGAGTGCAGCTTCACCTTATTACTGCAGGAGCCCCTGCCTTTCCTGCAGGTTAGCAGTGCCAAATCAATATTCTCCTGGCACAGATCTCACTGATAGGCTTAGTTACAACTATTTTTTTTATTATTTCTTCTTTTTAATCAGCCCGAGGGATGGAAATTCTATGTGTGCAACAACCTGGACAGCATCAGCCTTGAACCAAAACTTTCTGCTCTCTGTCCTCATTTAATGCACAAAGTTTTATTTGATTGTTTGGAATTTATGTCCACACCTCAGGATAGCTCTGATGAACTAAGCTACAGGTTAAATTTATTTTTGGAGTAATAGCAAAGAATATGGCTAAGAGCTATAAGAATAGTTAAGAGCTAAGGTAAAAGATGTGTTGTGCCCCTGAAATACCAAAATATTTGGTGCCTGCACCCTCTCTTATCACAATGTCCTCCACATACTGATTTAGGTGGACATATGAAGGATTTTCTCCAGGTCTCTGGGGCAATGGACCCACAAGAGGTGCAGCACTTACACATTTTCAAGTGCATAAAAAAGGCAGGTATATTTACTTTAAAGCATGGGGAAGGATGATATATCTTGAATTGCTATTATATCACCAAGAAAACAGATATATTCATCATTTCCTAGAGTGTCTGTAAGGGCTATACAAATATTGGGAGGAACACCATTTTTCTGGCTCAAATACAGACATATCTGAGTTGGATTCATGTATGAGAGCAATTACATACTGCAAACCATCTCAGGAAAACGTGTTTTAACAGGAAAAAAAAGAAGGAAGAAAAGCTGTAAAGTAATTGAAACTACAAAGGTAATGCAGGCAGGGAAAAATTAATTACCCAGCTGAGAACCTGAGCAGGGCACCTCTGATTAATAGGGCTCTCTGGTGGAACCTGCTGTGGGAAGGTTAATCAGTGTTCAGGGCAGGATCTGGGTGTGTCACACTCTGGCTGCCCAAAATATCCAAACTGAATTTCAGGCATAAGTTGCAGCTCTGATTTGGGCTATGAAGGTGGAGGGAATGACACCACCAATTAGTCATCCATAAATTCCACCTCCTACAAATGTGATGGGTGTCCCTTATCAGTTCTACCAACAAGGTAAAGGCTGACTTGGCTTGGAAACCATGATGAGACCACAACTCGAGGAGATGTGACAGCAGGTTGTCATTTTATGTATTTTTCATATGGTTTTGGCTTCTTCTTCAGCCTGTGCTCATCACTGCCAACACAACTACATCAGTTACTGAAAGAGTAAGAGTCTCTGTAAGGCTGGCAACACTTCCCTTAAACTGTTGTGTTGGCTCTGGAGCACTGGATATTTGTTGCATTTTAATTAGGGACATAATTTTAATCCACAACTCGGACAAACAGTCTTGAAATACTATCCCAAAAATGCAACTTTCCCTAAAGAAACTGCTAAGAGTCTGTGTGTTTGTGTGCTCTTTTCTGCTTTCTGCTGAAAGAGTAGAACCTCCTTCCTCCCCAGCAGAAAGGGTAATGCCATTCAGTGATTTTCTGTTTTGATGGGATTTCTCCCCTCCAAACAGGCAGGTAAAAAAGGCAATTCAAATGAATTGGCAACTTGCTGGCTCTTTCAAATTAGGGTGGCTCTGCTGAGATGCTGTGCTCCCTTCCAAGGCTCTGAGAGGAAGAGAGGATAAATCCTGCTTTCCCTTCAGGGCATGAGCACTCACACCAGAGCCAGGGCCAGGTAATTGCTGCCACAATTACTGTGGCCAAGGATCTCAAAAAGGAGCTGCTTTGAAAGAAAAGAAACCTCTCCATGGCTGGATCTGAAACAGAAGGGCTGTGTCTTCCTACTGCACAAAATATTAATACAAAACCTCAGTTCATTTTCCATGAAGGGCATGGGAATGTACCCAGTGATGTCATCACAGAAAACTGCTAAAATATGGGAATATATTGAGACTCTGGTAAGGAGGGATAGGCAAGGTGAAACACAAGAGACCCAGCAGAATGAAGGGGTAGCTATGGTCTCTCAAGCTCTAGAGAGTGTTGGTTTTAAAATGTTGCAAATCCTGCAGAAAATACAGCAAGAACACAGCCACAAGCACTTTTCAGTGGAAGCTATTTCCCAGACCCAAATTTTGACTTTTGTCTAGTTTGATTACTTCTCAGAGAAAGTATAGGTGGACTTCCTTAGGGAAACACAGGGCATCAGCTCTCTGGTTCAGATATTTGCAGAAAAACAGACCAAAGCAGAGGGAAGAGTTGCATGGGCTGGAAAATGGGAGAAAAAAATTGGAATAAATTAGGCTTAATGACAACCAAGATGAATAGCTCACGCCTCCACCCACATGTGAGGGGCAGTGACTTCAGGCCCATCCGTGCCAGGGGGAACAATTAATTCCCTTGAAAAAAAAAATCAATAAAGAAATAAAATAAAAAGTACAGCCCTGTCCAATTCTGCATTAAAACATAAATGGCACGTGTTCCACCAGGCTTGGAGCTTAAGTTAGTAGCCTTTTATCCAATCTACCCAATAATGTCAATATAATGGGAAATACTATTTTTTCCTTCCCTATGTTCTAGTTCACATATATCTACAATCCTGTGGTAAATTATAGCTGGAGGAAATGGAGTAAGAAATCACCTCTCAGTCTCTCTGACATTACAAAGTACATTCAGCAGGGAGACTAACATACACACAAAAAAAATCCTACACCCAAAAAACCACCTAAAAGCTATCCACATGTTTTTTCAAAAATAATGTTTTGTTAGAAAAAAAAATCTATCAGCAAGATAGTGTAAGCTAAGCAAATATTCAATTAATTGCCTATTAAATTATGAAGGCCTGGTAACAGCAAAAACAAAATAACCTGAAATTTAATATATGAGTTTTACATAAATTTAGGCAGATTATTTGTGGCATTCATTTATGAACTGATTCTAATAAGCTGGTAAACCCTTTGGAAAAGAAAAATGCAAACTTTCTGACTGTTGGGGGCTGGGGGTTTGTCTTTAAGCTGTCTGTACTTTTCCATGCAATATATTAAAGACAAAAATCACATGTTGCATTGCCTAAAGAAAGGGGCTGTGAAAATAGACTGGGAAATCTCGAGTAGGTTATAACTTTTAGATTATAACTTCATGCCTTTATGCCCAACATATGCTGATGTTCAGTTCTGGAGTCTACCAGTAACTGAAGGTGATTCTGAAGTTAAGCAGAGCTAAGCACTGAAAACCCAAGGTAAAATTGAAGATTTTTTTAAAAAAATTTGATCAAACCCTCTTAAAAATCTAAATTTACAGCTCTTGGAAATGATGCACCATTCAGTCATGCAATTCTGCTCCTTTCATCTGCAACAAATAACAATGCTTTAATCAACATGAAATATTGCTTGCTGTTTTATATTAAGAGGGTTTTAGGCAACATTTATTTAATTCTTCCCCACAGCCTTGTGATATTACTGCTTTCCTGCACAAACACTTTGCAACCTCACCTTGGGAATGCTGTGTTGGTACTCCCAGATTTGAGAGGAAAGCAGAGATTGTTAAAAAAAAAATTAAAAATACATAGAGACAGGAGCACCAGTCAAGAGAGGGATAAGAGAAAAGGTACAGATGTGCATTAATTCCCTGTTTTAATCTTTGTAATGTGAACATGTCACTGAGGCACATTTGCATACAAAGAAAGCAAATTTGGTTTCACTTGCAAAATCACTTTAATTTTAGTTTTTACCTGACAGCCTGTGGAACAGCCTTGGGACCAATACCAACCTTGCTTGCCAGTGATCTTTTATCCTTACACAGAGCAGAAAGGGCTGCTTGAACCAGCAGCTGGTGTGAAGCAGCTTCACCAAATGCACACAGAAATTTGCCTTGCCCAGTTTGTCTGTGAGTGTGAAAGAATTCCCCACCTTGTGCACTCTAATAAGGATACACTGGATTTTGCATCAGTGGGCAGGAAAATATTGGCTGTGAAAGCAGTGTCCCCTTCTCCCCTTTCCTTGCAACTGGAGCATTACCTCTTTACCCAACTCTTCAGGACACAGCTGCAAAAAACATTCTCCTGGTGCAACTCCCTGCCTTTGGCACAGATTTCCTCTTTCATTTCGTGTCTCAAAGTTTAGGAGTGGGTAGGATGTATGGGTGTTTCCACTCATGGGTGTAAACCAAGGGGGTGGCCCAGAGAATGTACCCATATAAATTATCAAATTCCAAATGGCCCCTCTTGTTTCTTGAAGTGGCAGACTGGGTAAATTCCATGTTTATCACTGGGCAGACACTGGAAAATTCTGAAGTCAGTGGGAATTTTGCATCCCTTAACTTTTCCCTAAGAAGTTATGATTTCTTTACTTCTGAAGGAAATGTCATATTTTTGCCATTTAATAAAAATGCTTCATTAGAAAAGCAATTTTAGTTGGTGCCGTATTGAACCGTAATTAAAGATTTACAATCCTATTAAAAGGTAATGCTGTAGTTAATCCTTAATAATAACACATTTCATAAAAATTCTGTTACACACAAAGCTGAGCAGTTGATGCCTCCTGCAAAATATTTGTTGGATTTTCCAAGAGTCAGCAGAGTTCACTGCTACAGCTCTCCTTCAAATAATCTATACAATCTGTACAGCTGTGGAAGTAGCCCAGGAAACTCTAAATATTCCTGGTTTTTTGTGACCTATACATTTATATCAATGCCTCAGGCACACATTTTTCCATCTTGATTTTGCAGGATTAGCACACAGATAACCCCACTTTATTTCATACAGCTTTGTTGGGGTGACGGTGCCAGAATTATCAGATTACCACACAGTGACCCATTTCTTTGTGGAATGAATGGAATTATAGAATTAAGAATAATAAGCAGATTATCTCAATTCTAATACAATACATGAACTAGGAAAAAAAAAAACCAGTATCCTGTAAAAATAGTACAGTTGTAACTTTAGTAAATTGAAATGAGAGAATTAAGTCTACCACAATCCTTAGTCTGAACAACAATAAGCCTTTGGTTGCCTTTCTGCTATCTTATTTCACATACCACTGAATTTGTTAGAAATTCCATGATGCAAGACAAATTATGAACATGACCAAAATTTGCTGAATTATCTTTTTACATGCATTTTTAAGGAAAAAACAAAATAACTCTGTGGGCCATAGATGAATCCAAAGCCCCTCTTTTTTTTTTTTTTTTTTTTTTTTGCTATGCAAAGCTCATTTTTAGCTTCAGATAATGTAACGTTGGTTCAATTCTGCTTTAAAAACTCTTGTTGAAATTCAGCCTAAACATCAAGCAATGTGGAAGCTCAAAATGTTCCATGTAAGTGGTTGATGCAAATATTACAGATTATTTTTAACTGCAATTGGTTGTTCAAAGTTGTTTTGACCATTATTCTACAAACAACAAGCCCTGTCCTATTGTGCCCTCAGGATGCAGAAAGGGAAGGAGTTGTTGTTGCATTTTATTCCTCTCCAGAAAAGGGGGTGACCTAAGGTAAATTGTGGTGGTAACAAAATTTTTCGAGCTTATTTTTATGTAACATCTTTCTTAATCTTTTCCTGCTCTTCAGGACACCTCACGCACATCAAATAATTCATAAATCACTTCTCTCTCTGCATTTTTGCCCTAGTAGCAGTGGTCAGTATAATTTTTCTTGTTGCTGGGTTTAGGGAGGTGAGGGGGTTTCTTCCTTATCTCCAAATGTATCCAAAGCAGCCTAAAAAAAGAGCTGAAGTCATTCTCTGCATCCATCCCTTGAGGACTTTCTGCTCCCTGTTTTAGGGCGAGGAAACAGAAGTGCTCCACCTTGGGATATGAGATTTTCCAGGATTGCCCACAGGGAATTCTGGACTGTTCCCACAGTGTCCATTCTATTTTATGCACACGTGTCCAGCAGAATGTGTTGCTTGGTTCATTTCCCTCCTGAGCCTCTGCCCAGCCATTTTTTGCCCTGAGGTAAGAGAGAGGAGAGGTTGCTCCCTGGCTGTGTTTCATCTCACACAGTGGGGCACAGGAGCTGAGAGTCACTCAGAAACAAATGAAGCCTGCTGCAGGGGCCATAAAAATCAGGTGTGTGTCTAGGAACTCAAATAGTTGGTGTTTTTTCCCAGCTTACACTCATTGTTTGCTATCTCTTCAGAGCAAAGGTGACACTAGAGTGGTATTGTAACAGCAGTGAGGAATGCTGCTGACAGCCCCAGCGTGGTATTTCCTTTACCCTCCCTCTGGAATGTGATTTCCAGAGAGATGAAATGCTGCTCTGAAGCTTTTTGTGTGAAGGATTCTGTTCTTCACCTCCAGCAGAGCTCCCCACATTGCCCTCTGAAGGCACTTCAGATGTGGATGGACCGGCAGTAAAAACAGGCCCTGTGCAGGGGAGTCAACACCTAACTCAGTGCCAAAATAAATCTATTTTATAAGGAAGAATTTGCAAATACTTCAGTCTCTGGTTTTCTCAGGAGCTGGATTTGTTTCCTTATCTGCAGTAATTTTTCAGCCATTTAAATTTGTTTCCTCCTTAGCTGTGGAAAGCAATGTTTTCCTTCTGAGGTGTTCAAACACTGCTTGATGAGACTCCCATGAATTATTTGTAAAGGCAATCCGGATCTAATTAACATTTTAGCTTAAGTTAATTGGTCCAGAGCAAAGGCCTGCCATGATGTTTGTCAGTTTAAAGATTATTAGGCCTTCTCAAGTTCCTTAAAAATAGCCTTCCCCAAAGATTGCTGTACCATTCATGTCAAAATTGTCCCAGAATTCAGGTGGGTACTCCAGTGGATAAAACAGCTTCTCAAATATGACATCTCCTGGCTTGTGACACTGAACCTAAGATTGGTATTTACACCTTAATTTGCAGTGAAAAGGAAACTTTTCATAAAGTCATCTAGAACCATGTCTAAAATAAAGGCCTGAAATGTGTCTGAAGAGGGAAATACAAAAAAATCCCATCCTGACAAGCATTTTTTTTCATTTTGGGTAATTCTTCTCTCTTCATTGCCACAGTGCACAGATGCTCACCTAATTCACTTGTGAAATGTCAAAAATCTTAGTCCACAGGGACTAGGCTATTGTCTCAAATTCCATCATACCTTCTGACATATTATTGCAAGTTAATTGTTTTTCACGTGAAAGAATCATTCCTTCTGATAAATTTAAATTATCACTTTCAATTTAATTATGTATGCTTATCTATTATTATTATTATTATAAAACAAAAGTGAAATTACATTTCCTGTAAATCCTTTGGGGTTTTTTTCTCTTTTCTTAGTGGATTGATTGCATTTCTTCTTATTGTTTTTAATGGAAAATTAATATCAGTATGACCAGACATGACCAGAACTGCACTCTGTACCATTAGAATATGATATAGATAAATATAGATATTTCATATCTTGATTATTAAACTATCCTGTTTTGTGGAGGTTTTGAAAATCCTCCTCAGTCTTTTCTTTTATGCAATTTTCAAACCTTGCCAATACAACACTCCATTTTCCACAGCCCTTAAATATTATGATAATGTTGGGAGTTACTTTCTGAATAGAAAATATTTGCAATAATGAAATCTTGGCAATTGATTCCCATTTAGATAGCTTTTTATTACATTTTTAATGTTAAAATCTCTTTAAGCTCGAGATGGAAAGAATGTTTCAGAATTCCAATCTGTTAACCATCTTGCTTCTGCAATGAAGAAACCATCAGACCACTCCCTTGATAATAAACACATTTAATTTAGCTGTGGACACATTTTTATTTCAGTGTATCTGTAGCAAGCAAGTGAGAAATAGAAAAAAATTCCTCCGTTGAAATATTAGTTTTCTAAACTCACAAAATAAAGTGACTTTATAAATCACCCAGAGCTACTGAACAAGTAATGTTGGAAATTCCCTCTCAAAATTTATCAGTCCATGCTCCCTAATAAATCAGAGATTACCTGCTTTAATAGAAGCTTCAGGTTTGCTTGTTCTGGGGGAGGTTAGGAAACGGCTGACCCCAGTTTCTCATTAGCAGCTGGTTCAGAGTTCAGGTAATAGAACCAGCCAAAAGTTGAAATATTCACCGCAGAAACTGCGGTAATTATTTTTCTGAAAAAAAATCATTTTCTTGAAGGAGTTTCATTTTCTGCTTTTCTGGGTTTTTTTTGTTGAGTTTTTTTTAACTCTTCCTGTCTCTAATCTGAGCGAGCAACTAAAACCTTTTGAAGTAAAATAAAAACAGGAAAGAAAGAATGCATTTCAACAGAGATTGAACTGGAAACACTTTTGATGACTACACTTGAAGGAAATTTCCTTATACCTTAATTATATTCACAATAATAGTAAAATTTCACTAAGGATAAAAAATAAAGCAAATCAGTGACCTATTTAATTATAGGATTATCAATAGTTTGGATGATATTAACGTGTGGTCCCAGATCTCCCCCAGGTTTAATATTAGGTGAATAACTTGATTTTCCAGGACACACAGATACATCCACACCTCTGTACCTGCAATTGAGCACCATGGGTTGGATTTGAACCAATTACCCTAAAAGCAAATGATCAATCCTCAATTCCATCAGTAATTATATACTTGGTTAAATATTTGGAAATTTCAACAAATTTCCTCCTTGATTTCTTTCACATTTTGGCCTCTTCTTGTCCTTTAGCACCTCGAGAACTGTTGTAGATGAAAAAAAAAAAAGGTAAATTTTACATAGGCAGGGTTCATCTAAATAAAACTCACTGAAGTCTTTTAAATCCTTTCTGAAAGAGGTGATTAATTTATTAACACACAGCACTGGGGATCTGTGTCCAGAACTCAAAGGCATGAGTGTCTAGGTGTGAATGTAATAGGAAACAATCCTTGTCTTCTAAATGTTGCCCATCATTTTTTAAAGACAACTCTGCATGACAGATGGCAGAAAAATATTGAATTTTTAACAAAAAGCATTTTGCCTGCATGGTCATGATACAACGTCACATTCTCCAGTTATAAGTACAGGGCTTCCATTTGAATAAAGCATTTTTGAATTAAAGGCGAAAATGTCGAAATATATTAATCAAAGAAGATGGAAGGGTTTCTTTTTTTTATTTGTTTTTAATTTTCAAATAAGAGTGAGGTCCAGATTTAGTACACTGCACACATTAAAAAGGTTCGTGTATTCAGTGAGAGATATCTCACGAAGGATAAAGATTCTCAGTTCTTGGGGCAGCTTAGAAAAATCTTATTATCGATCATTTTTAGGAAAAAGAAGACAAGAATAAATCGGCAGCAACCTCTATCTAAAATGAACAATCACTTTACAGCTTGTCCTGGAACAAGATATATTCAAGCTGATTCAGACTGGCATGTTCTGATGTTTAATGTCCCTCCTCATCCTATCGATAAGGTGACAATACCCTTGGCTGCTCTCATCTATCACAGCTGAGGATGTGCTGACCAGCCCTGGGCTCCGAAATCATCACTGAGAGGCAAAGTCAGTGTGAAATCTCTCTTTCATCATCAGGCTTTACTATCTCCTTGCTTAATAAGCAAACCAATGGCCTTAAAACCTCCCAAACCACCCCAAAAACCCTGAAGCAGAGCAGTGACCTTGCTGCTGTCTCCATCCTCTGCAAACAGTGGCTCACCTGCACTTAGAGCCTCCAGTAGCACTTTTCCTGTTGAAAGGAATGAGATGAATGTATCTTTACAAACAGACCACGAGGATCTGCTTGCAGATAGGGCCAGGGACTTTCAGATAGAGAGGAAACCATCAGTTCTAGAAAATTACTAATTGACATGGACTGGTGCTCAGCCAAGGCTGTGTTTAATTCCTGAAAAAAAGAAAAATTCAGAAAAAAGAGCAAAGGCTTAATAGAATTATGAATAGTGTTTGGTTATAAAAGAAAAAAAAAACCAAAAAGCCAAAAAACAAAAAGAAAGGGTATCATTAGAGGGGGGCACAAAGTAAGTGATTTGGGAATTTTGTACCTTCCAAGTACCTCAGCCAATGGGGAAAGGAAGAGGGAGGGAGATGCAGCTGAGAAATTAGGGTATAAAGGGGGCTGCACCCCCTAAAAATTTGAGAGACCCCATGGAAAATGCCCCATGGCCTCTCCCTTTATTTGAATAAAGTTCCAGGACTTCTCTGTCTCCTTTTTGGACATAAACCTCTGGTGCTGTGAATTTCTCCGCTCACTGCCGTGAAAGGGATTTTGAATGCTCAGCCTCACATACGGCAGAGATTCCTGATTTGGAGACAGTGACAGGCACATTGTGACATTGTCACAAGCTTGTCACCCATCTGAACACCTGCCTGATGCTCATACCCTGGCACAAAAGGCCTGGAAAAACCCCGGGAAGGGAGACACGTTTCCAAAAGGCAAAATCCATTTGCTGTGTGTGTGCAGAGGATCTTGCTGCTCACTCCCAGATGCTCTTTCCCACCAGAGCAGCCCTCCTGGATGAGCAGGGCAGCCTTTCATCCCTTCTGACACTTGCACACAGATAAGAGTGGCAGGACAATCCATGTTCTGTCAGCCTGGCCTGATATTCCCTGAGATGGATGCATTCCCACTTGGAATCCTCAGCACTGCTCGGAAATCTTGTCCCTGGGAATAGACAGGAGCCGTGGCAGCGTTCCTCAGTTTCCAAATTGCAGGGTAAATTAAAAAGATGATTATTAATATTTAATTGAGAGTAACTGGGCATCCAAAAGAGATAAAAGAGAATGAAATAGGATGCAAGGTGGAATTAATAATGTATTGGAAATAAGGAGTGAAATGAATTGCCTCTAAGGAGATAGAAGCTTGAAAATAAGGTCTATAATTCTTGTTCAATAACGTTAATGAAAATTATTAACGTTGATGAAAATGGCCATCATGTCAAGCAGTTATTCCTGGATAATTATTTTTTTTCTTCAGCAACCCTCCTTCCCATTTTATCTTTAAGCTTTCAAGCCTCCTGGCAGGATTGAGGCACACAGCTCAATTTCTGCCCAGCCTGTAAACTCCACATAGGTGTCACCTCACTGCTGGGGTTATGGCACTTCATTTGGAAGCTGTTGAGCCTTGATTCTGGCAGGTTTACTTCAAAATGGGTTAAACTAGAGGTGAGGAAAGTCTTCAGGGTTTTTCTTTTAGCTGAAGACTAGACACAGTTCATAACACTGACTAATGTTAAAAACTGTATTTTCAAGGAGAATAACCCAGCTTTGTCATGAAACAGAAAGGT
This sequence comes from Drymodes brunneopygia, assembly GCA_013400955.1. Taxonomy (NCBI): domain Eukaryota; kingdom Metazoa; phylum Chordata; class Aves; order Passeriformes; family Petroicidae; genus Drymodes; species Drymodes brunneopygia. Next base: position 188,586 of record VZTZ01002460.1, on the reverse strand, counting down.
GGAAGAAGAGTTTTGACCTGCATGGGCTTTGCAGAGGAAGAGGAAAACTCTATATTAACTCCTGCCATTTTACTTCAGTGGGTTTTGTAGCAGCAAACTACCCATAAAATAAAAATGAATACAAAATGCCCTAAATATCTCAACATCCTCAGTTGGTTTCCTTTTAATAAATATATGATGAATTTAAACCTTTTGGAATACATAATGCAATTCTCCACTGCAGACTTGATAAAATTGTGTTCTCTATTTTCAGAAAAGAAAGAGACAATTTGCCAGCACTGAGGGCAAGATATTATTATTACACAATAGTAATAAAAAGTGGTTTGTTTTCTGAGGCTTGGGATACTGGACTGAACTGAGATAATCAGGTTTTCTTTAAGCTGCCTCAAGAACTGACAATCTTTATCCTTTGTGAGATACTTCTCACCAAGCCTATGAAGTTTTTTAATGTGTTGCTTGTTTCTCCCTTTTCTAGGCCTTGCTGCAGGTGTTTCTTCTTTCTTTTCCTTTTCCCCCTCCTGTTCTCTCCAGAACTCTCAGATCTCTGATAGTTTTTATTTTGTGCATATGACATTTGTGGCTAATTTCCAGCCTTAGGTTTCAGCAAAGTGCAGCACCAGCTTGTACTTTCCAAATAAATACAGTGGCAGCCAGCCACTGTAATCAAATGAATATTTTTACTAGCAGGGTACATTACAATTCAGCTCTAGAACATTTGCTCTCTGTGAACTCGAGAACTGGTGGGAGCTGAATACATGAAACTGTTAAAAGCCCATTTAAATAAAACATTGGCAGGGGTCCCAAGCCAAAGCCCAGGGATGTCAATGAGAGACGTTTTCTTGGCTTTAGTGCACTGCATGGCTGGCTTTGGAGAAACAGAGCTTTTTTCCAATTATATTAAAGCAATTCTGGATTTTACTTTTCAATAAAATCAGTCTTCCATGGCTGGTAACAAAGCTCACAGGTGAGTGCATGGCCACCCACAGGCTGCAAGAGAAAACAAAGGCCTCATGTCAGGCTAATAATGAGCAAAGTGAAGTACATGTCACAATTCATTAAAGATCCATTACTTGGAAAGCAAAAAAGAAGCAAAAAAAATAATAAAAAGACTGTGTGTCAGAAAGTATTTCCAGAGTGCATATTAAATATGGCAATTACAAGAGATGCTTACATGAAAATAGTGGAGAGAGGATGCATTTTCAATCTTATTTCTTGTATTTGGGCAGCTGCACATTAGAAGAATGCCAAAACAGGTCTGCCTTGAGCATTCCTCTCTTATCCCCAGTGACCTGTATTCTGCAAATTGATATAGTGGAATCGTGGTATCAGAGAATAGCTTGGGTTGGAATGGACCATAAAAACCATTTCATTCCAACACCCCTGCCACAGGCAGAGACAAACTCCACTATTCTGGGGTGCTCCAAGCACCATCCAGCCTGGCCTTGAACAATTCCAGGGATGGGGCATCCACAGCTTCTCTGGGCACCCTGTGCCAGGGCCTCACCAGCCTTTCTTCCTAGCACCTAATTTAAACCTCTCCTCTTTTAATTTCAAACATGCTGACATTCTGGTTAAAAAAACCCAGCCTGGGTTTATGGCAAACCACAGAATGAACCTTCATGTTCTGAAGGGTTTTGACTCATTTCTGCTACAGAAAGCAGCCCTTTCTTGAGTGCAGGTTGTTAGAACTGCCCAGAACAAACCACCCAGTGTGGATCTGTTGTGCTGACTAACACAACACATGTCCATGTACTTTACAGCCTTATGAGGGTAGTTTGAGCTGCAGAATGGATTCATTTGTCCAGGAATACAAAAATCCTTCATTCTGAGTTGTAGATTCCAGTCCATGCAGCCTCTGCACCCGGCAAGTTTCATGGTCAGGGTTGTGTTTCTGAAGGTCTGTCACAGTTTGTGCAGAGGGTTGCAAACAATGGTGGTACCAATTACTTTCATCTGCTTTTATTCATGTGAAAGGCATAAATCAAAAGTTACTGTGTTACTGCTGTCAGCACAGCTCACATTGCACGTGCAGAAACAGAGGAAGCAAAGCCTCTTTGCTGGTTGTTCTACAAGCCAAGGAATTCTGCATTCTTCCTCATTGTCCCCTGGTGGGAAGACTGTGATGAAGACACAGCTGAAGAGTCTGTATTGCCTCAGCGTCCGTTTTTCTGACATGTCCTCGATGTTTCAAACTCATCAGACAGGAAGGTGAAAGCCTTTTCATTGCAGCACCTTAAAAGCTTCACAGGCAGGTTTATCCTGCCCCATCAGGCTTGGAAAGTACTTGTAGCAGGTTATCTCTGTTACTGAGATAAAAACCTCCCAAAGGGTCATTACTGTGAGGTTTAGAAACATTCGGGCTGCTTAGTAACTAATTTACAATATCATTTCACTCCTGGGGTGTATTTCACTGTGAAGGCACTTTCTATGTTTTGGGGACATATTTCCAAAGTGTTTTTCTGAGTATTTCATCTGTAGGTTTTGGACAGCTGTTTTGCAGCTAAAATCCTGCTTATGGCTTAGAATATCACCTCTTTTTGTGTGTGCCCAGACCTGTGGAGATGGCAGGGGCTCCCACAGAGGCCAAACCTGCAGCCCCAGTGACATCCCACACATCCTGGGTCTCAGGAGAGAGATCAGCCTGGCCCAAACAGAGGCTGCCAAGCAGCCCTGCAGGAAAGGATTTGGGGTCCTGGTGCACTCCAATCTGCCATGAGGCAGCAGTGACCCCAGGTGAGGGGTGTAGGACAAGATGGTCTGCAAAGGTCCCTGCCAACCTCAGCCATTCTGTGACTCTGTAATCTTGCAGGTCGCTAAAAGACCTATTTTAGATCTGCATTTTCCCTCAAGCACCCATAAAGATTCTTTAGATGCTTTCCAGATCACCACACTTTTTCCTGCTGAGTGAATCCAAGTCATGAATGCAGGGAAAGAGCACAAAGAAAGCTCTTCAGACCAGCAAGAGAAGCTCTCATGCCAAACCTCACTTTAAGTTAAGAGGTTCAATAAAGGTAAAAATCAAGGTAGTAAATATATTTGCATATGAACTTCTTATCAATAAAGTAATTTGGGGAATTTGAAGGTGGTCATTGTCACAAAAGGAAGGATGTTCACTTTGCCAGCTGGTTAAGTGAAGCAAAAATGCTGTCCTGGAAATGATGCCCACTGAGATAATTAAGGGAATCAGAATTATTTGTAACCACACCAAAGGGCAGCTTTCACAAGCCCAAGAGCTTTTGATCCCTGTTTCTGTTACACAGGCAAACATATAAAGGAATACACAACAAATTTGTATAGCTGAATGATGATTCCATGATGTCTTTTTAATGTCTTCTGTAGGAGATCAAATCTCCCTGAGGCTTCAAGAAATCTATCACTGTCATGTAAATCAATCTGCCATGGAAATGGTACCACTTCTCTTTAGATTTCTACATTTTTTTACCACTTCATCCAACACATTCCTGCCCCCAAGGCCAGTCAGAAGTGTAATAGGAAGAGCAAGAAATTATTTGTTCCTCAAAACCTGCATTGCTTGAGAAAGTGATTTGCTCTTTCTGTGTTAAGTTTTATCAGAGTGTGGTCATTTTAAACTTATCTCACTACTGAGCTAGTGGAACATGAAATACGATTTTGAATCCAACACTAAAGGGCTGTCACAAACTCCCTTTGAAAAATGGCTCCTTGTTTACAGTGTTGGAAGGTGCAGACACATGGAACTTTACATTTGTGTCCTTTTGCATGTGGACGTAATGTTTTAAGCTGCTTATATAAACTTTCACAGTTCCCTTTCACAGCTGAACCCTGAAGACTATTTCCCTGTCTTTCAAAAAAGGAAAGTACTAAAAAGTAGACTTGAAGTTCTCACTTCTCGCTGTTGTGTTTTTAGAGCAAAGCAACATTTGCAAAAGTTGTATATAAAGTTTTAATCATTTCCTTTCAGTGACTCTTGGCTTTAATGTTCCTGAGTATTGCACCCACCCCAAGCACGCTACACAAAAATTGTTGCAGCGTGGTACCAACCTACTGAGCACTATTTACACACACATACACACAGACCATCAACTTCCTCACCCCCAAATTTACTCAGCTCAGAGGAGAGAACATGCCAGATGTAATGAAACTGCACATGCAGATTTGAGCACAGATCAAAAATTTCCACAGAAACAGATTTCAGTTTGCTCCTTTAGCGCCTCTTGACGAGCTCTAAGAACAATAAAAACCTCTTCTCCTTTCCCTTGGCTTCTTGCCCAACAGATTTTGCTCACTCACAGCCCTGCAGACAGCTCTTGATTGTGTTTTGATGTTTCTGCTGACCTATTACGGTATTGACCGTGTGGCAGCCAAAACATGGATTTGTGTTCTCATTTTTCCCCTGCACTCCTTCCACTCAATCAAACAGGCACACAAACTTCTAACCCAACAGGAGAATGCTTTTAAGCCATGCTGGTGCTCCTGGGAGCAGTGTCATAGGAAATCTCTTTTCTCTGTACAGAAACACTATTAGCTGTCTGCCAAGAATTGCCCTTTTTTGCCTTTCTGTCTGTCCTCTACACACACATTGCTTCTCCCCACTCTCAGAATGTAACAGCCATGTTGTGCCTCGTCATGGAAATGACAAAATACTATAAAAAATATTTCCTCTGTGGCAGCTCCTTCCATCCTATGAAATATTTAGTGAGAGTGATGTAAAGTACTGGATTTTTAATTTGCAGTAAATTGCTGGGGATGATTTATTTTGTAAGGTGAAAGTGTCCATTTGAGTTATGATCAGGTGGCTTTGCTTCCTGCAGAAGCAACAGACCCAAACATGTCATCAAAGTGCTTCTTACCCTATATTTTTGTATGTGGGGCACACAGAGAATTAGATTGAAGTTTGCCCTTGGTCCCTTACACAGCATTACAATCCCACACTGCCTCACATTTTTAGCACCAGTTATGAAACTTGAATTCTTGAGAGCTGCTGTGTATCAACAGAATCACTTCTACTCCATAAAGACTTCATTGCCCTGCCCTTGCTTCAGCTCATCTTCCTCTCCATATTTTGAATAATTTACAATTCACCCCAGCCTGTATCCAAAGCCCTCTCAGCACCTGTCTTTTCTTCTGGGGATCATATTAACCAGAGAGTATCTCTGGTGACACATCCATTTGGATGGAGGGACTGGTGGCATGGGCTGGAGCAGAGCCATCTGTATCAAGCACTGGGTATATCAATTTTCAGCTCTCCTACTGGTTTCCAGAGTGACCTTGACCAAAAGCACTCAATCTTTTGGTTCCTCAGTTCTCTACCTGGACAGCACAAATTAATCCTGTTTTTTGTTCTTGTATTTTGATATCAATGTTATGAGGCAGGTGGAATAAGCTGTAAAAAAGTCCCAACTGGCAGGGTCTTTAATACTTGTGTGCTGCCAGCTTTGCAAAATCTGATTTTCACTCTGACTTACACCAATACTGGAAGCAGAACTGGAAGCACTCAGTGTAACTCAGAGTTCTGCAGTCTGTAAATCAGGAGGCATTTATGCAGGGCTCGTTACTAGGAAGACTGTTAGGCACATTTGCATATATAATGCTCCTAACAGGTATTTATTCAGGGTCTCCTAGTGGATCTTTACTGAAATAGAGATGATTGCACATTTTAAGCATAGCTGGAGGCACAGAGCACTGGGGCACTCACTGAGAAGCAGGTCAGCACCAACACCCACCACCACAGCACAAGCTGCTTGTCTGTACACACTGGGATATGAGGGAGCATCAACAATTTGGGACATCTCCCCCAGAAAATCCAGACTGGTGAGGAGGCAATGACATCATGAACCACAGACAATCTACCCTGAAAGAGAGCCTCAGCAATGCTCTTCATTTAAAGGTGGACAATACGAGGAGTCTGATCTTTTGTCCTAAATCTATGGCCAGATCCAGCTTTGCATTTTGCAGGATTTCGTTTTGCACATCATTCAAGCCCAGACTGATTTGTGCAGGCTTTTCTTCCCCGGTGTGTGTTCCACTGAGAGAAACACAAATCAACGATCAATGTGGTATTTTGCAACCGAGGCTCCTCACTGAAAGCACTCAGTGATAAAATCAGCACATCCTTGTTCCTGCTGCTTCTGCCAAGCTCACATCGAGTTCATTCAATTCCTGAAGGTTTCTTAAGAAATCCAGACTCCCATGTTTTAAACTCTGTGCTGCAAGTGGGAATGCAGCTACTGTGACAACATATTTGAGCTTTTTATCCACAGGAAAACCTGCTTTTTTATAAACTGGTTAAAATGGGATGAAATACCTCTAAGATATGACTCTTGTCTATATCACATTTTTTCAATTAAAAACAATAAAATCAATCTTTTAAAAACGTAATGTATTAGTTGGCTCCTTGGCAAGCATGAGGCTTGAGAAACTCAGAAAATATCAGCCCAGAATTATGTAGCTGACAACTTTTTATTTGCCTCACACAGCTACAAAATTCTCCTTTTTGCAGCACAACCAGGCAAACTGGTGCTATTGCTTTGCAATACCCAGGTGACAAATAAAAAAACAAAGCCCAATAATTTTCACGCAATTAGAAGAGAATACAAAATTTAGGATGGGGAAATTATGTGTTTACAACAAAAAAGAGTGCAGATATCATTCTTTCTTGTGTCCTAAAGCTCACAAGGAACAATCCTGAAGCACATGGCTCTACAATGTTGTATCAATTGAAAAACAGGGAAAAAAACCCAAACCAAACATTAATGATGTTTCCAATTTCAGCTAAAAATCTTTCACAAAAAATAGCTTGAAATTTTAAAAACATAATTAAAGAAATTTGCTTTTTTTAAATTACAGATTGCCCTACTCTGGTAATAACTACGGCAGTTATCACCATTTAGAAAAATCATTCTGGAAATAAACTGGTGTTGCTATCATAAAGGCTTATGAAATCTTGGTATGACGCCTGTGCTATACTTTGAACGTGTTTTCCAATGTTTTCTATGCAACATTCTTTATGATACTGTTTTAATATTATAAAAAGCAGGTTTAGTATGAGATAATGAAGCCCAAGACACCCAGAATAATTTGTAGTACTCATTATAGTTTGGACCAGTTCTTAGTTGTGCAGAAATCTTAAAGACAGAGTTTGATCAGCTGCCAGCAATAAAGTGGAGTCTTCTCCAAGTGAGACACAGCATGCAGAAGGACTTGTCTGAATGCCAAATAATATTTTATTATAAGAAACTGTATTTGTGAAACATAAATTTTCTGGGGTGAGTCCAAACCAAAGGCTTTCCTCCGCAGGCTCAGGGGAAGACGTGGAGATGGTGACAGAAGCACAGGCCAGACCGTGAAGTGAGACTTGCTTTGCCCTTTCTTTTGAAGAGACAACCAAAGATTCAACATTTTTATGTTTTTTCTGAAGGTCTCCATTCTGTGATACCCAGCCAGAAGCCTTTCATGCTCTCAGAGGTGTTTGGCTCCCTCCTGTCACCTTTCAGCAGTGAGTCCTGGCTGATCCTTAAAGCCATAAGAGTCACCTCTGCTTTGTCTGCTCCCTGCCCGGGCAGAGCTTGGGCTGCTCCAGCTGCTGCTCATCACTGCTCCCTTTGTGGGTGACATGCCACGGACACCAGGTGACAGCCAGGGAGCCAGCCCCTCTACACAGAGCTCTGCATTTTATCAGCAGTTGTGGAAATGTTTTAGAGGACTCTCACCCTGGTGTAGGGGCAGTAGCACAAGCACACTCAGGACCTGCACTCAGCCTCCCCAGTGTGTGGCTAAATTCGTGGTGCTCCTCCTTTACACAGAGGCTTTACACTTTGCCTCACCTTCTGTGTTTCTTCTCACTTCCCATTTGTAGTAATTACTTGTGCTCATTAGTTTTCCTTCTGGTATTTCACCCGTTTGAGGTGACTCACGGGCTGTTATGCAAGGAGTTTAATCTCTGCTTTCCTTCTTGTGCATAAGAGGGGGGAAATATTCCCAATTCTCACATTAATGCAGCTCCAGTTGGTGAATATCTCCTGCTAAGAACACACCCCAATGAAAGCATTCTGAGAAAGATAACAGTTACAAAAAAACCCCTGTGCTATTATAAATATTTGGGATACTTTACCAACATTTAAGAATCTATTCTTTTTCTGTGCAGACCCAGTTCTTAAATCTTTCTCAGAAACACAGTGACATTGCGGCAAAGCTTGAAAAGAAATTCCTTCCCTTTGGAAAGAGACTCCTCCATTTTGCCATCTGTCTTCAGCAGAGTTCTCCTGGCCAGAAGCATTTAAAATAATTTATCTAATAAAGCCCCTTGGGGAAGCCCTTGCCTTTGAAGCCAGTTTGTTGGTGCTTTATAGAGAGCCAAATCAGCAGACGACACCCGAAGGGAAATTCTGCTTGTTCCCTCAAAGGTCAGCTCAGTAAAGAGAGCAAAATCTTCGTGTGGGCACATGACTTGGGGACTGAGGGACACTGCAGTGACAACTTCACTGCTGCCATATGCTCCAACCATCTGGGGTGAGCCAGGGTGAAGGATGTGGCACAGCACTTTTTTCTCTGAGTATTTCTAACTTGGACCATGCACCTTTTGCAAAGGAATTTTCATTCCTGGAAAAGAATATTTGCAATAACATGAACCCCATCAGCTGTATCACAAATAGAGATGTGAAAGGGTTTGTGGTTTTTTTCACTGGGCATTCAGCTACCAGGGCACTGCTGTTAAATGCCCAGAGCAGAAGGTGGAATGTGTCTCCTAAAAGTTCAGTCATTTATAGGCTGTGAATCTAAAAGTGAATTTGGGTCTAATGCTGGACATTGTCAACTGATTTGCTTTATATATTCACTCAGCTGTGGTTTATAATTATTTTTAAAAAGCCTATTATTTTTAAAAGGTTATGCCATCCACAGTTTTTAAGAGTCACAAAATGCTTCCTACAAATGAGAGGCAGAGTTATGAGAGATTCCAGGTTCAATGAAGTAATTGAGAAGTTCTTTTAAATACAATTTTGTCATGTTTAGTTTCAACTTTTTTTAAAAATAAGCTTATTTTTAAAAATAATGCTTGACAGTTGATTGGTTTATCACTCCAATTTTGATCCTACAGATGTTGGATTCTATGAATCTCTCAGGAGCATTTTTGACTCTGTTAGGATTGACAAGGAAACAAGTAGCTGCTCAAAGGGTAAAGATAAGACAAAATAGACTGCAAAGGATAGAAATCTGATGACCTAGCTGCAAATACTGCTGGAAATGTGAAATTCATAGGATTCAGTTTGTCTATCCCCATCATTTTTGCAATCATTCATCAGTGACATTTTAGAACATTTTCGGATGGGACAGTTTTAATATTTTGAATTTCAAAGTGACATATTTCAATATCTTGCCTTCCCCTGTGTTTTCTTCAGGTTTTTTTCAGAGATTTACTCAACTGATTTGCTCCATACTTTTAAGAGAATGTTTTGGTAATCTAACTGCAAAAGGCTAGAAGAACATGGATATACAGCAAAGCCAGGATTTAGATCTTGGCTTCATTAATTTATCATTAATAAAACATATATCAAGGTCAAAATGGAATGTGGTGATCTGGATGAATCATGTCCACCAATTAATATGTTGTGAACATTATCAATTAAGCTAGTTTTTATTTGAAAATATTTAATAATGTGTGCAGATCTATTATTTTCAGATTATCCTCAGCTGACCTTTATGGGTTTATAGTAAGTGACCCAAACCTAGGAATGAATCAAAAGGGTTCATAATCAAGCTCCATCACAACAATGACACAGATGATTTGCTTTTTCAGATTATTGCCTGAGATCCATGCACTGAGGTTCTGATGACTGAGGAATAATTATTCACTGTCTTTTACAATAAAAGGAACATCAAGAGATATCGGGGGATGTCAGGTTCAAACAAACAAACCAACCAACAAACCAATCTCTCTTTCATACTGTGGATAATTATTCTCCTTGGACATATGGGAGCTCTCCAGCAGTTCAACTGGCCTCAGCACCCCCAGGCAGGGACCCACTCTTCCCAGGATAGGGAAATTTGAGGATCTCTTCCCAGTTTCTGAAATATAAAATCATCTCCCCCACACCTGCTGCCCCAATCCTTTAGTGAAGGACTGAAAGAAGCAAATAAGGGGATGACTCCAGGAAAAAAGGAAAGATGAGCTCTCAATACACAGATAATAAACTGTAAACTACCTTTCCATTTTCAGATCATAAGAAGCTACTGTTAATTAATTGAAGGCTGCTCTGAAGGATTGCTGGCAGTTGGTTTAATATATGTGAAGATCTCTGCTGTTTCCACATTGGCATCTCTTTGGAAGAACACTGATACCACAAGCTGCAATTACTCTTTCCTGAAATAATACAGTTTGGCTTAATACAGGGCAATAAAATATCTAAATTAATATTTTCATGCCAAATGCATGATTAACCCCATGGGAAACTAAAAAGGAAGCATTATACATTTGTTTAATAAGTTCTTTCTTATTAAAAGAACTAAATATGTATTGCAAGTTTTCCAATAAAGGAACAAAAAAATATTTTCTAAAGTAAATCATCCCTTGTAGCCGTGCAATATTTGATCTTTTATGATTATTTTCTTAATGTGTCAGAGATAATCTTGTGTAACATAATCCTAGGAGACAATGTGTTCAGCTCTTCTGTTTTTGAAAATAAAGTTGTTCCTGGGTTTTATGACATGCTGCACCATTCAGAAGCTCCGTGGAGTTTTCCCACATCGGTTTGCAAGCTGCAATTCCTCAGGCTAAAATGCCATATCAGGTATTCAAGATGTGCTGGGAAGGAGCTGTACCTTGTTGCTGCTGCCACCAGGAATGTGTCATGGAACTTTCCACTGCCTTTACAGGCACAAAACTCCACAGATTCCACTAGAACTGACACTGTTATAGGCAACTGCGTATGCACACAGGTATGATATTTATTGATTGTGAAGGAAGCTCTGCCAGCCACGGATTTAAAAAGGCTTCCAGTGAGAGGCAGGTTCAGCTTTCTGACAGAAATCATGTTCAATCTTCACAAGAAAAGCCTTTAATGTGATGCCCATCAGTTTGCTCGTCTTTGGATTCCACTTCAAATATGACAATATCAATCAAATATGAGGGACCTCCAGGACTGCTTTGCATTTTGGAGCCTGAGGGAAGCCTCTGCTGATGTGGCATTCTCACCTCACCAGTGCAGTGCCCGATTTGTCATAAAAACGTTTATGAACTAGAATAGCCAGTTCATATAGATTGAGTAGCACCAGGGAAGAGAAAAGCCTCTTTCAGGAGAAATAAATCAGCTGTGAACATAATGGCATCTCAATGGCTTTTGTAAAGACTCATTTTAACCTGGTGGTTTAATGGAGTGGTAGGAAATAAGTGGAGGAAGGGGGAAGATAGAAGAGAAAATAAAGAGAATAAAGTACTTGGATGACTTAATGATAACGTGGAAGAAATACAGAAGCTTTGGAGAGAGGACAGGGAGCACAGGCTTTCAGAACTCAGGAAACCAGTGGGAATATTTTCCCTCCAGGAAGCTTTAAAGCTCTCTGGTGAAACAAACTCTCATGCAATCATGTTTTTCAGGCAAACTCTCATGCAGTCATGCTTTTCAGGAACCTTCCTCACACCCTCATTCACAATGCTTGCTTTGCTTTTAACCTATTTCCTTTGCTGCATAAGCTGTGCTCACCTACAAATTTTACAAGTTTAACCTTGATAATTTTCCTTTTTCCCCTCATTTGAAATGCAGCAACACGATCGCCTGCTTGCTGAAATACATAACTGAGTGCAATGTAAGGAAAATAAGTAAAAGGTATAAGGAAAACAAATAAAACCCAAGATTTCTTTTGGGCCTGGAAAGTATTGGAAGGATTTGTATTTTATAGCTGAAATAAATGCCACAGCATGATGAAATCTGCTGGACTCTGAGCCCCAACATTTGTTTCATGATAAAGCCAACATTTTCCTCCCACATTTGTTCTGAACAAATGGGTTTTCCTGTCACTCAAAACTAAAGATTGCTGGTACCACTCATCTGTGTTTAATTCCTGAAGCCCATCACCAGAAACAACCATATTCCAGTTCCCTCCCTTCTCCTCCCCTGCTGGATTATTCAGAAGGAAGCACCTGAACCCTCAAATCCAAAGATGTTGCTTTTAATAAGGAGATAGAGAATGGCAAATTCACTTCAAATGTCTTCATGTTCTGTTTGAATGGTTGCTAGATAATAGAAAAGGGACAATGCTTTTCCATTTGACTTCTTCAAACAAAAGTAGGTGTATCTTTAGTTTTAACAAAAATCACTCACTTTTGATTTAGAGGCCTATTTCAGGTTTCTTTCTTCCCCCTCTTCTCTTATCTCCCTCCTCCCTGTATTTAATCTTTACTCGACTCTATTTTCACCACATATACATCTTTTGACATTGGGTACTTTAATTACTTAAAATCAAAGCCTTTAATAGACAAGGCTAACAATGCCTTTGGCATCAACATAAATGAAGAATCAGGTGGGCAAGGCATCCATACCAATCTCGTTCATAAAGGATTTCTTTGTTTTACTTTTATAGCCCTGATGAAGAATGAGATGAAACCACTTACATGATTTAAGCGAGCACCTAAGGAGACAGTAGAGTTCCAAGTCATAATTATCTTTTTTTAGTGGTTACATCTTTTAATAAGATGTTATTTGGTGTCAAAGAAATAACTGGGCCACTCACCCTGGAGAAATCAGCAGCAGGTGGAAGGGTTATTGATTTCATGGAGAAGAAAATGAGCTGAAGGAGGAGGAACACTGAGGGTTTTAGAGCATTAATGTGGTCAGTTCATGAGGCTGAACCCTGCAAATTGTCATTCAAATCGTCATTTAAAGTTTATCATTTAAATGTGATGTACGGTTTTCCTTTTTTGCTGCCTTCCTTGGTTCTGTATTGCATTTGGAAAGATAAAGCTTCACACGTCATGTTTTTATGGTTTTGACCAGGGGAAGGTGGTTTTGTACGTGTGGGGAATAATTTATAAATATTTTTTTGTAAATTATAGGTTAGACATCAATGCTGAGGTTGCATGTTCAAAAAGAAACCAGGTTCATTCTGTTATCTTTGAAGCAGGGCAAGAATTATTAATGTGAACAAGAGTATATAATTTAACAAAAAAGACACAAGAGACGTGAAGCAAAATCTATCACACATTTCACAGAAAGCCAAAATCAGAGGTAAGTTTGTACCATGTTGTCAAAGTCACAGATTCTGAAGTTTTACCAACATTACCTTGATTTATCTGAACTCTATTCTCCTTGAGCAAAAAAATATCATTGTTAAAAATAAATCTAAAGCAAAAATTGAGGGAGTTTAAGTGAGTCATGCAAGGCCACAGAGGAAGTCTATGTCAGAGTACACCAATACCTGGATAGTGCCAAAACCCTAAGAAGGTGCTGCTAATTTAAAACTTCCCTCTTCCAGAGAGTGCCAAGGATTTATGATCCATTGGAAAAAGCATCCAGCATCCATCTCCCAGGCTCTCCTTTCGTGCCAGTTTAAAGTCTGAGCTGCAGCATTATGATAGCTCTTATTATAAAAACACTGCTGTGCAGAAAGAATCCCAGATATGACATTTGATCAAAGCTGAATGTCACAATGAGGTTCTGTTCATTTCTGCACAGCAGAAAGGCATTTGAAACAAGATTTTTTGATGGCCACCCAGAGGTTTAACCAAATTATTTCTTTTGAGTCTTCTGGCATGATTTTCACCCTCAGTATCTCAAATCACTTGAGCCAGAGGAAATATGTAAACTAGACCAGTAGAATGCCAGAGGATAAATAGAAATAAAAGATTACTGAAGAAACTTAGGTGCTCTAGTCTGCAAGAAGAGTCTGCTGATAAAAAAAAAGTAGTTATAAAAGTATAAGTCTATTTACAGATATTCACAGAATAGGTGCAGCAGACAATGAAAAATGTTATTTTTTATAGGAAATAATGATTTATAACAAGGGAATAACCTCAGCCCCTAAACTATGACCAGCAAAAGAACTCAGGGTGGTGGAGCCACCATCCCTGGAGGTGTCCAAGATGTGGCACTTAGTGCTCTGGTCTGGTTGACAAGGTGGTGATCAATCAAAAGTTGGACTCAATGATCTTCATGGTCTTTCCCAAGCTAAATGATTCTGTGATTCTGCAATTAAAATGTTTATTACTGCATAAGGATACATCCTGCTCTTTCAGAATAGCCTAAAGCTATCAGAACATTTTTTAGTGTAAATATTCATCACAATTTTTAAGATTCCTCCCTCAAAATACTCCATCAGTCTGAGCCAGTCACACAACACCTCTTGTGTGCACAAAGTGCCCGTGCTACAAGCACCTTTTCCAGCACTCACCAATCCTCTCCTCCTCTGTTGAAGCAGCAGCAAAGAAATGACAACAAATACCTTTGAACTGGGCTGTGCCACAACAGAGAGTCTCAACCAGCACTTAGGATGACTGGAGGACACAAAAAATGAGGTCCTGATTGTGAAGCATCATGAAATACATTTTTATATAGCAACACTTATGTCTTTTATCTATCTATCTCTATCTCTCTATCTATCTATCTGTCTATCTATCTATAATGTCATCGATTCATTTTTACCCAGGAACCTGGACCTAATGATTAACTTTCTACTTTCACCAGCTTGAAAGAGCAGCCCAAGAGCCATTCTGAATCCCATGACCTGAAAGGCACAAAAATTTGTGCGAAAAAGAACATTTTAGTTTCAGGCAGAAAAAGGAAGAGCCAAAGTCTAACAGTAATAAGTGAAAAGGACGTGCTCCAGCTCTCAAGGCAGCAAGGGGCAAGCCAGTTTTTTCGGGGTCTACTTTTTCAAAAGCTGCAACAAGAGTCAAATGCTGAAAAAACCTGTTCTATAAAAGGAAGGCTTCCCGCATTTAAGTGCAAATTACAGTTTTGCCTGCAGCAGCACTTTTTAGAAAGGTGTAAGGAATGCCCAGGGAAGTAGGCAATGGATTGAACATCACCAAGGGCTTTAAAACGTTTCACAAGTCCCAAATGGTGAGAAAAGCTCTCCTAACAACACAAGTAAGAGGCAGAGCTGAAGCAAACAAGCACCGATAGGATGTCTGATCCTGCATTTCTCAAAGGGGAAAACTCCCTTTGAAGTGCACAGGAATACAAGTCGGGATTGCAGCTCCTATCACTTTTCTGTCATCCTCTATCATGCGTCTAATTTAAAAGCACAAGTTCCATTGAGAGGCTAATTCTCATCTTTCTTCCCCTCCTTATTCCATTTTCTCCTTTAGCAGCTTTTTTCAGCCTAATTCAGCCACCTGTGAGACGAAAGGGGATCATTCCAAAACTGCCACTCAGTTATCAAAGGGAAATTTATGCAGGGAAAAGTGTCCCAGTTTGAAGGCAGCATTTATCCTTCAAAAGGTAAAAGACCACAGTTGACACTCATCAGAAGAGCTGCTCTTGAAGCAGCCAACAGCCCCAGAAGATGTGGCAGCAAAGTGAATGAAGGGATCAGGCAGCTCCTGCAGCTCCTGTCCTGGGGCAGAGGAGCTGAGCCCAGGGGCTGGGTCTGCCTGGGGGATGCAGAGACAGCAGAGGACCTGAACCAGAGCAGATTTTTGTGCAGAGACTGGCCCAGTAGGATGTTCTGAGGATTTTTGTGCCAAGACTAATCCAGATCAGATTCCTACCTGATCATCTCCTCTGACACAACTGGAAAAGGTACATCAAGTTCATGGATCTTGGTGGATTCAGGGACTAACTCGGCACTGAGCTTCCCAGCCCCAGCAGGATTTGTGAGAGCACAGACTTTCTTTTCTGTCACTATTTTTAGCTTCTATCTGCTCAGAAGCAGATTTTCTACTGCCTTGGAGACTGCAATGTTAAACCCTGGAGATTGTTATGCAGAGTCCAGGAGTAGAACTTCTGAACATTACAACTGGAAATTCAAGCTCCCAATTTCTTTTTTGGATCCACTCTGTCATAAACTAGAGGGCCTCAGGAAACATTATGTTCATCCTACTCTAATTAGCTGATGGAATAAAGGCCAAGGTGCTCAAGCTTGATTATTTCTATGTGTCAGGGTAGAGTTCATATGATATTTTTAATCCAAATGCTGACACTGTGTTGATTACATTTAATCAAAGAACAAATAACAGCACACTCTTTATTGAATAAAAAAATGCATGTAGAAATATTTACGCCTCTGTGAAAAGCCATTCCTTCTCTACTGTCAATATTAAAAGCAATATTCAGAAAGCAATGCATGCCCCTTAATATTAAAATTTGAAAGGAAGCCCCAAGAACTACGAGACCAGGATTTCTACATTAATTCTTCTACAAAATCAGAGTGCAGGCTTGTGGAGGGTTGTTTGTTTAGTAATTTTTATTATTGTTGGTTTTGTTGTCAATGTTGTGTTTGTGAGAAGGGACATAAAATGTTGAAGGTGGTGCTCAGCTGGTTTTAGATCAAGACATATTGGAAATATCATTCCAAAGGACTAGGCTGCCTTTTGTAGCAAAAACCACATAGAAGAACGCAAGGTAAATTTAGCAACTTTGTTAAAATGCCAATCAAACTACTTTTACCAGGTTATTGACATACCACAGAAAATAAATATTAATCAGGATCAGGCTGATTCCTACTGTTAAAAACAAAAAATTACAGGATGTCCCTTCTCTTTGACTCACAGTGGGAATTGACTTCCTAAGGTTCAGCATGTGCTGGAAAATAAATTTGCTAATATTGAATGTAACTTAAATGGACTTCCAGGATAAAACAGAAACAGCATGAGGTCTCAAAAAATCTGCAACCTCCTATTCAAAACCAGTGTAATTTTCTTTTCCAGTGAAAGCTGGTGATTTTTTGAGGCTATCATAGAACACAAAAATAATGCTGAGATCCATTTTACGTCCTGCAGTTCTCTCGCTGAAGGTTTTATGTTCAACTTGCAAGGTAGCCATTTTAAAGACTTTGAGAAAATTACTGAAATGTTTTCAACACATTAAATGTTGTGCCAATTATTCCAAAATTGAAAATTATTTCACCACTTGACAAGAACCAGAAGCCTCCAGGTCCTGAAAGCTTATCCTATTTGAACCTGTCAATATTCAAATCGGCATTCTCTATACTGTCATTCCAGTGTCTTCTTGGAAAAGCACCTTCATGTGACCCAATCCTGGGATAAAAATTTTACCAGACCCTTGTTGAGTGTTTCCTGCAATATAAATGAGCCAGGTAGGTACAACACTGCTGTAAATAGATGATCCAGCCTGGTTTCTCTTTCCAATAATATTAAAGTATCTCGTGCTTAACCACACTTTTAGTCTAGCAGGATAATCTGTGTATGGTGCATATTTTTCAACAAACACAAACAACAAGTACAACCAAACAGAAGCTTTCAACCTTCAGGGCTCCCACACAACTTTTAGTAAAATTAGGGAAGGTTCACCCCTACAGAAAACACAGTGTGCACTTTGCCAGCTTTTTCCCAGAAAACATATGGCACTTGCAGCTCACTGCCAGTCAGTGAAAGATTCAACTTTCCAATAGATTCAACTTTTCTCTTCTTCTTAAGAGAAACTATCAGGCACAGCCAGAAGTTACAGTGATATCTGCTTAGAAAAATAAAATTCATTTTTAGAAGCAGTGGCTCTGTTTTCCTTCATTATGTGGAAACAATGTGCATTGGATCAGAAAGGACCTGGAGCACAGCTCTGTTATATGAATAACACAGTGGAATCTGCTAACTAATTAATACTGTTAAAAATTAATCTCCCTGGCAGAAAAAAAGTTATGTGGGTTCTGCTTCCACTTCAAACTTTGGAGGTGATTGGGTGGGAAAGGAATGGACTGACATTTATTTAATATAGACAGTCATAGAATAAGGACCCCAAAACAAACTAGAGAGTTGTTATTAAGTTCAGATGACGTTTAAGGTCAAATACTCAAAAACCAGTTTGGTTCAGAGCTGACAGGTCATACCCTCTAGAGCCAATTTCAGGTAACTTGTCTTTGTTTCTCAAGCCTCCCTCTTGGAATATCCTTACACTCACCCAAAGCCAGAGCACTGCAAAGCCCCCGGCCTGAACTGAGTAAAAATTCCTGGCTTTAAAAAGTTAGAAACCACTTGGTCAAGGTTTTTGAATTAGGATATCTTTCAATGGTTTGTGTTGGAAGGGACCTTAAAGATCACCCAGTTCCTACTCCCTGCCATGGGCAGGGACATCTTCCAGCAGCCCAGGTTGCTCAGAGCCCCATCCAACCTGGCCTTGAACACTTCTAGGGATGGGGCATCCACAACTTCCCTGGGCAACCTGTGCCAGGGCCTCACCACCCTCACAGAAAGTATTTACTCCTAATATCTATTCTTAACCTAATCTCTCTCAGTTTAAAGCCATGTATCTTTTCAGCACACCTTGAGTAAATAACTATATGTAAAAATAAAACACCAGCAAGGAGATGACACAAATTTGACCATCAGATTTCCTATATCAGTGACAGGGTTTGTAACTTGAACCTTATTCTATAAACGTGTCATCTATATCAAGCATAAATATAATTTTAACATAATCTGTAGCTTGATGGGACATAAATGCAGTGTCAACATTTTCTGGAATGGAATTTTTAAAAGAGTGAGTTTCCTTCTTCTGGCTTTCACTGAGTGACTATGAACTTAAAAAGAAAAACAACTCTTTTTCTTTCATAAAATTGTATCTGTGGGCTCTGTCAGTTTTAGTGCTCCTATCTTGGTCTTTGGCAGCCGAGAGCACTGCACATAAAGTCATTCTTTTGTTATCATTGCTTTTCAAGCTGAGAAAGAAACCCCAGGTATTTTTCTATTACTCAGAGAAGCAGATCTTCATTTTTTATAGCCCAGATTATCATTCGCTTTTCATTTCTTTCAGTTTTAAAAAGCATAAGATTTGATTCAGACATTCACTTTGGAGCAGCCAATTACAGGTGTCATTTTTACAGCCTGAATTCTCTCTTCCACTGTAAGTTTATTTTTATACATCATAAACTCTCTTCCTATAGCACTGAATTTTGCTAAAGGAACTTTGGGGAAAGCATATACTCAGCTGCAGTTGTCAACTCAGATACTGTGCACTGATATCTTACTTTTGATTTACTGAGGGAATTATCAATACAATAATGTGAAGTCAAAACTCTCCTATCCTCTTCCATTGTCTTTTGTTTAGGCAAAATGGGGAATATGGACAGCAAACTCAATCTGAAGCATTTCTGAGCAGCCTTTAGCTAAAAATAATTTGAAAAACTTTTACTAGATACATAAGAACAATGAAAAAACCAAAGGATATATTTGTTACCTCACTAATACAAGGGTTTTATGTTAGTGCTTTCTCATTAATGAAAAATTACAAACAGACAGTTCAAAATCAGTTCTTACTTTTCAAATATCTTTTTAACATTATGACCTATGTCCACATTTCTGATAGGAGTATGAATTGAATTAGCTAATACAATTATAGTAATTTGTTGCATCATATTGTAATATTAATAAAGGGCACATCATACAATTATGCTAATAAATTTAAATTCCAATAAAGTTGTGTCATTATGGCGAATGTACTACATTATGTAATTGAGTCTTCCTCCATTACAAAAATTATCTTATAAGATAGAATTATACCAAAATGAAAGCTCCAATTTAATGAATGCTTAAGCAAAGCCTTTATCTTTCAGATTAAAGCCCTGTGAAGGGCTAATTGCTCAACAGGAAGCTAAAACTGATAAAGAATCTGTTTCAACTTTAGTATAAGAAGACTAAGGAAAGTCAGGGTTAATATTTTTGTTTGTGCACTGATTTCAGAAAACCAGAGACCATTTTTCACCACATGAACATTTCACATCACCTGATGTGGGTTCAAGAAATTCCTGAAACAATTCAAGGATTTCGTGGTTGTGCTGGTGAAGTGCTCCTTGACTCCTTGACCCCTTGGCCTCCTGTCGGTAACAAGGGATTTCAGAAAGAGTTTTTGTCTTTAAATAAAGAAAAAAAATTCATTCATTACCAAATAAATCTTAAAACATAGTGCCTGAACTGGAGTCTGATACAAGTAAAAATATTTTGGATCCTTATTCAGACAGTTCAGAGCAAGAAAGAAAGCAGAGGCCAAAGTCAAATATGTCTTTGGTGTCTTTGCATTGAAATATAAGAGGAAATCAGGACACTTACATGCTTGCTTTAGGAAGAGAAAGGAGAAGGAAAGCAAATCCTTCTGGGGGGATTTGTATATACACACATACACACAAAATACATCTACACCCATATGTATGTATAGACAAATAGAAACAGGTTCAATATTTCAGAGTGGGTATCACCACCCTGGCAGGAGCTTCATGGAATCAGGGGATGGATGTGCACTCTTTTAAACCCAATTTTAATTAATTTTCCATAGCAAGGAGATACCAAGTCCATGTGCAGTGTCAGTGGTCATTATTTTCATGACAATAGTCACACTCAAACAAGAAAATAATATGATTTAGAAGAGAATTACAGAACATAGGTATTTTTCATCTGCTCACTAAGTATAAAATTATGTCACGGAGAAAGTAAGTAACAATAATAGTATCAATAAAAATAAATATAATAAACTAAATGCATTATGTATCAGTTGGCTGCTCATTTTCAAATTAATAATCCCAATTCTATATAGTTTGCAACAGACAACTGTAAAGACAGGCCACGTTTTCAGGTGCTGTGAGGGCAGCTGGTTCATTTACTCTGCCTAAGAGACCTAATTTCTGATGAAATATGAAGTTATTTAGGGTTCATAATCTTCCCTCATTTCATTATGCTTTTCTGAAGTGCAAAATTTTTCAAGGTAAGCAAGCTAAGAATTATTCAGAGCTGTTCTGAGCTGAAGATTGTTCTCTCATCTCTTTCCTTGCCACTCCTCTGCAAAAAACTCACAATTGCTTTTATCTTCTCTCATGGGTCTGACTCATATTTGAAGACTGGTACTACTGAGATGATTTGAAGGACAAAAGAAAAGAAGACAATACCTGGGCTGGCTTTGGCAAGAAAAGAACTGTGCAATTCCACTCAGTATCTCCTGTGCTTCACTATGGCTCCAAAAGCCTTGAATTCCTGTCTTCTATGTAGAAAGAAAACCCCTGGTTGTTTTGTTGGTTTTTTTTTATTTTTAATATATTTTATAACTAAAACCCAAACAAACCCTCTGTGGCAAGACAGGTGGGGAGGGACGGGATGACACAAACTCATCTCTAACACAAGTAATTTGAATTGGAAGTGAATGCTTGTTAGAAAATGTAGCTTTGCTTCGCACAAGATTGGAATGCTGAGTTCAAATCTCAGGTCTGTGTTGTCACTTTGGAATCTCTGGCAGCAGGAGTCACTTGATGAGGAAAACTGGAAAAACAAAAGCTTGAAGCTCTACATCCATGTCCAGGCTGGGTATGGAAAGGCACACGTGAAGAGCTGAAATGGAGCTGAAGAAATATTCATTATAAGCCTTATATGAGAAAAGCCCTATTAAAGATTTTTTTTTTCATCACAGCTCATTGACCCTGAAGTAATTAGCATTAAATATCACTTAGGGAAATTGCTAATCTGTAATATCTGACACAGTGAAAGGAAGAAAGAAGAGCTCGCTCTGACTCACGCAGCTTTGAACTTTCCTTCCTAAATACCACACAGCTTTCCAATCTAGAAACAAGTAACCCAAAGGGTGACCCCCAGCCCTCAGGATAATGGAATGAGGGATGAAGCTCCTGCTCTCTCTGGAAAAAGGGCTTACAAAAAGCTGTCACTGTGCATAATCATTCCTCTTATTCCAGCCTGGCTGAATGGCACTGCTCTCATACACAGAATCTTTGTCAGTTTAAGTCGTGGTTTCCCAGAAGTCCAAAGCCCAAGGCCTGTGATGTATTCTATCAAACTGGCAGGGAAAGCAGCAAGGGATGCTGAGGAAGCATCCAGAAGAGGCTGGCTTTGAGAAACAGGCTCTATCTCCACCCCTGGATATTACAAAGTTCACACCTCTCACCCCAAGCAATTTGTGACACTTCACGTGGACTCCAGGACAGCACAAATGTCTGCACATCCCCCTAAACGTCAGGACCTCAAATGTGACAAAAAGGCATCAAAAAAATAAAGCTTGCAACTTTGTATTTGTAAAAGTTCTATAGAAAAGATGTGTATTTTGGCTGCAGAGAGAGAAGGCTGACCTTGAACGGGCTAACAACTCTTTACAGATCACTGAGAGGAGTTCCTGAGCAATATTTTCCCCACAGGTTTGTTTGGTTTCATGGTAGCAGCTCTATTGCTGCACCATGTTTGCAAATCACAACTTGCTGGGTGTGTGAGCTGCTGTGAATGCTCCTGAGACACTAAAAACTCACTGTTGCCTCTGTGCAAGCACGGCAGTTCCTCTGTCTGGTGACACTTTTGTCAATATTGCATCACCCAGGAAATTCCATTTTATCCTAGAATCACTAAGGCTAAGATCCACTATAGTGCAATTCCTACCTATTATCACAAATAGGTTTCAACAAACCCCTTTACAGCATTCCTTAGCAACAACAGAAACAAAAACCAGCGTTTTTTGCTTTTTTTTTGCTTTTTTTTCTTTTTTTTTGAGCCCAGCAAACAAGCCTCCAGTCTATAAAATAGACAATAATGGTAAAACAGGCAGTTCTTAAAAACAATAAAAAATTGATTTCTGCCAGAAAAGGCTCACAACTGCCTTGTGTGACTTTATACTCAGAGAACTTTTAGCACCTTTTATTTTTTGGTTTTGAATATTTTCTTTTCAAGCCAGTGCTGCATTCCCATCCTTACTGGGTGGGTTGTTGTAGCTCTTACTGACAAGGAAATGAACCTGTGCCGTACAACCCAACCTCTCTCCCAGTCACCAACCCCATTTAGTGCAGATGTTTTCCTTGCTGCCTGGCTGGAATCCATTCCTCACTCAGTGACAAGGTTTTTGAGCTCTGTATTCAAATTTTTTCCTATTGAAGAAGTCCAAGAAGGAGAGGACTTGAAGCTTTATTTGCATGAGGGTCAGCAACCAGTTTTCTAAAATGTATCTGTGAACACTGCACCAATTTCTTGAAGTCAGAGCTTTTTTGGAGCCTTAGATGTGGCTCTGTAGGGTGAGGGGTTTTGAGGCTTCTTACCTCATTTTAGTGGTATCAGTGTGATCCAAAGTAACTCTTCAGAAGTCAATGGACTCATCTAACAAAAAAAAAAAAACAAACCCACACACACATGGAATAAAAGGCTCTGAGTCACTGGAGTAAGTCTGTGGCAGTATGACCAGGCTGCCTTCAACAACTGGGTAATGAAAATGTTCTTTGCTGTGAGACTGAACCTGTTAGAGCTTTTCTTTCCCAAATCCTGTGTAACATCCAAAGAGAACTTTTACTTTCCTGTGATACATTTCATTCCTCACTCTGTGTGAATTTTTGGATGTTACAGCTTCTTTGTGAAATTTGAGGACAGTTCAGACATAGGACCAGTAAAAGCTTTTTTAGTACTCTTGGATCTTTTCATGCCAGAGATCTTTGTTACAGGCTGGCTGGGCATTTTCCTGAGATTATTATTTGTGTGTGACACACTGATGTGTGTGTCTGCCTAAATGGTACTATTTGCAAATTATTCACCTCTCATGATGACACTAAACAAAATTTGATGCTATTCTTGATGCCTTCTTTTCACACATTGATTATTTTTTAGAAATGTTTAGCTACTTTAGACTGCTCTGCTGTTGTATCATATATAATNTTATATTATACATAATTATATAAGGCTATAACTGGTTGCATTAAAATCCTCAGGCCTGATATATTTGTGAAATATTTTTAATGGAGGAAAGTAGGTGGCTGGAATTCCCTTTCTGCACCACAAGATGATGTTTCTTGGCTATTGTGATATTTACCACATTTCAAAATATTCCCCCATGCCCACCTCCTCCAGCTGTGCTTGGTCTTTTATTTCTAATTTATGCTCAATAGATATGGATGCATAGCAGAGAAATGACATCTCTGTAATGCCACCTAAACCACAGATGCTTAACCTTAAATGAGATTTCTACAGATATTTTGAAAGAATAAGCCAACTAAGCAGCTCAGTTTGGCTCTGTTGACCAAAAAAACCCCTCTTTTAAAAATGTCTTTGGATCACATATCTTTGATACAGACCCAAAACCTACTCATTTTAGAAAAACGAATGCATTTGCCTCATAACCAGTTGAATGTATTGATTTCACCCTCCAATAATATCTTCCCTCCAAGGTTTTTTTATGTCTTGGTTTCATTTTCACATGGCTTTTCCTATATTGTGTTTTTGGAGGGAGAATCCTGTCTCTAATTTATCCCCACTGTGACTTAACAATGATCAGTTACCAGGTAAAAGATGTGAGGTCAAAAGAGGCAATTCATTTGGTTTAGACAAACAACAGATGGACACCCTTATGGACTTTTCTATGGGAAAAAGAAAAAAAGTAAAAGGAAAAAAGAAAAAAAAAAAAGAAGAAAGAAGAAAAAAAAATTTAAAAAAAGAAAAGGGACAAACAAGCACTTTAAAAGAACTGTGGTTTACCAGGCTTGGGAGTATTTGCCTAATATTCCACTGAATCTCCACTTATCATTAGTTTCAAATAGCATGAAAAGTAAGATCAGTTTAACCTTTTTAACAACTTTACAGACAATGCTCCACTTAATAGCTCAGTACAGCAAATCTGATTTGTGGATTTGATCAGATACCCCCAGACACTCCACACACAAAACAAAAATTCATTGGCTCTTGATCAGTTTGCACCTCCTGCCATCTGAAACCTCACTGACTTAAAGACACACTCAGGTTTTATAAATTTACAAAAAACTCCCTCCTAAAAACTCTGAAGAAAGCTCCTCCCATCTCCCAACTTTTGAAAGTCTTATGGATTAGTTAAATATTACCTAAACATCTTATATGAAAAACATTGCTTTATTTGAATATACTATATTTGAAATACTTCTGTGAATACTCTGAAACAGTGGAACCATCAAATTTCGGTTTAGAAAGAGAAATATTTGGTTCATTTTTCGTTGGTTTTTGGGTATTTTTTGTATGTGTGTTAATCTTATTGTGGTTTGGGCTAGACTTAGTTTTTCTCAAAAATGTTGGCAAAATTGGCTTCTAGCCTCCTTATAAAAGTCTGCTAATTTTCTTGTTAGGAATGGCTGTAGTTTTCATTTCAGAGCTTTGTTGGGGAAAATCCAGATTAATCTGACAGGGTTCTTGGGTTGGTTTTGTGTTTCTGTTTTTGTTTGTTTTGAGGGGGTTTTTTTCTGACAAGAAAAATGAAGCAATATAGCTCTCCTCTGGCCTTCTGGAACTGTGGAGGCTCTACTGCCTGTTTCAAAAGGGCACTAAAATTTTCTGCTCTAAAATTATCTAGTGTTCCATTTCTTGCTATCGTCAGGGGGAAGGAAAAAAAAAAAAAGTGGCCTTTCAATTCAGATTTTCATGCTTATCTTGAGGCTACACAATACTCACCCTTTTTTTGGCCAGACATAAAATTTACAGACAGCCTTAATGAGACCTGTTTATATTCCAGAGAATCTGACTCGTTCCAGCCATACATCTTGGAGTTCTGCAATTTGTTGACGTGTAATTTGTCAACATGTTATTTGTCACGGGCTCTGGGGATGTCCTGGGAGAAATATGAGGGCTGAAACCTGTAATGGGCTGTGTCAAAACTTTGCTCTGTGCCCTCCTGCAGTGAAAGTGCATTTCAGAGACTCAGCTCAGCTGCTTTTGGCCACACATCCACCCCTGCACATGCACAAATTGAGGTGTGATGGCTCTTTCTCCCTCCCTGGGCATATTTTGTTATTGTATTTATTTGGGTCTGTCTGATGCTGAATGAACGTGGGATTCCCACCACCTGAAGGGATGCAAGATTTGCTCATTACCTGTTTTCTGTTCGTCCTGTCATATAAAAACAGCTCTTTTATTATGCCATTTGTTGTCAGGCATTTCTTGCTGAGATATGGAAACCTTCTGCACCTCCTCTGTACCCCTCCATTCCCCATCTCTCAGCGCAGAATAAAAGCCGAATTTAAGGTGAAGTTTTGGGGAAAGGAGTTTGTTTTTTTCTCCCATCCATCCTCCTCACCAGAGCAAGAAATCCACTGTCAGCATTTAAATTGTTCTGCCAAAAGGCTTTACCCTGCATGCTGCTGATGTGCACGTGCACAGTTGCTCTCATTTCCTTCTGTCTTAATTCACTTTTCAAAACTTTGGGGGTTTTTCTTCAGGAGTTTCTTTGCAATACCTTCGAGCTGAGTTTTTAGCAGATCATTCCCTCTGCTCTCCTCAAGAAGGCTGGGGTTAGTGGCATTGCAGAGCTTCCTGCACATTACAGCATTGTGCTAATTAAGCTTTACAGCCTGGTCATCTCATTAACTCGAAGTCCAGTCCAGTTGTTGCCTGAATGCTGCACTGAAGTCCTTAAAAGGCTTTGAAAAAGTCAGGTGAGCATTAAATGATCCACTTTAACAACATTTTTCCAAGTAATTCAGATCCTGAATTATACCACAACTGTGGTACTGGATTTCAACAAAACTACAATTTTGTGGGGCCCAAATTATGTAATTTTGGATATTGAAGAAGCTTTATGATAATGGCATTCTAAAATGGCTTAAATTAGGCAGCTACAAATCATTGGTTCCTCTGAACATTTGAATTTAAGTGATTTCATTAAGCCTAATATAAAAAGAGCCTGCCAAATTAATCTCTTCTTGGATGCCAAAATTGAATGTTTTAGGAATAATATTTTTAAATACAGATGATTATACTTAAAACAATTAAAGCAATCTCACGGTTCATTCATTTTAAAGACCTCTAAATCATTCCAGTCTTGAATCTAATTTTAAACTTGCAAGCATCACTGAAGTGACTTGAAGTGTTTAATGCAATACATATGGGATGGTAATGTTGATAACTTCCCCTGGGCTAAGCTGAAAACAAATGGGATTTTGCAAGTTGTGCTTGGAAGAACAGTTATTTCCCTAATAACTGAAAAACAGAAAAGTTTCGGAGGAGTGCTATTATTTTTTTAAAATTCATTATGAGCTTCTAAACCAAATCTGCCTGGCTCTGCTACCACGTTTTCCTTTCAGTACTTATTTAATACATACTGACATTCATCCAGTGATTCTAAGAACTTCAAAGAGAATGCCCTAAGCCAAAGAAGAACCAACCTTTAAGACGCTGCCTATGCACATCCACATTCCCAAAACTTCACAAAAACTTTATTAAAAACCATCCCACAGCAATATATTCATATTTTTTCAAGATTGCTGTTTATTTTCAACCATTAATTCACCTTTAATCCCTGCAATTAGAAAGGATGAGTATTTGATAACAAGAAATTCCTCAGCCCTGAAACATTGCTAAGTTTAAGACTGACAACCACCCATACAAAGGTTTTGTTCTTGTTTCTGGTTTGAGATTTCCTGTTCAGTGACCATGACGTGCACATTTTACACAGGTACAGATTTCCACCCTCCTAACCCTACTTCGAAGCACCTGTGATCCCAGCTGTAAATCCAATAATAGAAAATAGCTTTCTTTTAGATAACCCTTTTTGTTCCTTCCATGCAATCAATTCCTTGAGTAGCTTTTCATTCTTGCTACGGTTACAAGTCAGGGCAAATTGCCAAATTATTCCTTGCTGCAAGGGGAAAAAAAGGCAGGAAAGAGCTTGAACTAGGCAAGAAGAGAACTTACACTGGTCCTGTTCTCAGTGACAGCAGCTAACTAGGCATAAAAATGGGCATGGGGAGAGAGAACAGTGATAACAGCATGCCTGGCACTTCCATCTGTCCCATCCTCCTTGTTCCTTCTGGAACACTCTGAGCTGGTGGAGGGGACAGTCTTATTTCGAGCCCCATGTTCTGCTTTTGCAGCTGCCTGAATTACTGCAAAGATGGCAGAAGATGCAGGGATATGGCATCCATATCCCATTTCCACAGCGCCAGAGCCCAGAATTCCTGTCTTCTGTAGTTATTTGCAAAATAAAGCAGCCCACAATTGTCTCTCTCTCTCTCTCTGTCTGCCCCTGCACTGGAGTGTCACTCCACCTTCACTTTGTGCAAAACCCGGGTTTTTAGCCTGAAAAGCTATAAGAAATGGGAAGAATTGGGTTATCAAAAGATCTTTGGACAAAACCTAATAGTGTTGATTTCCTTTCTAAATATTTGTGTTATGCTTTGGCATACAATGTTTAGGCCTAATTTTACTTTTGAAACAGCATTATTTTAGATAAATTAACAAAACGTGTTTTTTCCTTCCTAGCCCCCAAATCATTACAGCACACCTAGAATCTAAACATTTACCTGTAATTATGAAAATTACAGATTGCACAGCATTGCAAAATGTATTGCTTCAGGTCTTGACCTAATATGTAACCCAGACTTATCTTCAGTCTTGTCATGCTTCCTGTGAGCGTGAATTGCTTCTATTTCACTCATAGCCTTCAACTGAATATAACAGTAATATCTAGAAGTAATCCCCAATATTTATCTTACTGTGGACTGTAGCTAAATCTCCTGTCACTGTATTAGTAGGTACAGTATTCTAATTTTTGTGAAAAATTATTTCTTGTTGCTACAATGTGGCTGAAAATTATTTCCTAATCTCTCTTCTCTCCAGCAGCATGCCAGGGTTGGCTGGGATTTAAAACTTAACTCTTTTATTATTGTTTTTCCTTTTGTTACAGCTTTGAAGAGGGATTTGGGTGAGGCCAAAGAATTATAAAACTTTGCTGGGAAAGTTGTAACTGAGAGGAAGCATTGTGAAACAAACCTGATGGAGTGGAGTTTGCTGTTTAGTTTTGTAATGCCTAACGAGGAAAACAACTGCACTCCTGCTGTAAGAGGATAAGATTCAGCCTCTGCTGCCTCTTTCTGACAACAAAGAGAGCCCAGGGGATGCAGAGCTTAAGTGTAGTCATATTATAACTGTTTAAAGTTCTGGTGAGATCATTAGTATCAGTGCTTTAGCTGAACTCCTTATTTTGCTTTCAGAGTTCACTACTCTGTGATGGCCGGGGTTTGAAAACGTACATTAATTGGCGAAATCCTCTTTTTTTCAGCTAAAAAAGGTCTTGGTGAGCAAACAAACCCTGGCTACCGCATGGCTACTATTACAAAAGGAACTGAGCTAAATGACAATTTTCAGATTCTCAAGGACTGCTTGAGGACTAGGTTCCAGCATTGAGTCTACCTGATATAAATATTACCTTGACAGAAGAGTTATATTCTGTCAATGGCTCAAAAATTTATTTCTTTTCCCTCTCCTCTCCTCTCCTCTCCTCTCCTCTCCTCTCCGAACCTCTCCTCTCCGAACCTCTCCTCTCCGAACCTCTCCTCTCCTCTCTGAACCTCTCCTCTCCTCTCTGAACCTCTCCTCTCCTCTCCTCTCTGAACCTCTCCTAACCTCTCTGAACCTCTCCAAACCTCTCCCCATCATTTTCAGCCATTCCTGGTCTTTGGGAGCTGCTCACTTGCTTCAACCCTGTGCCTGTGCAGGGACATAGTGGAGTTCAGCCACTCTTTACCACGATTTTGTATTCTGCAAACACAGAAACTGGAATCTGGGCAGAAAACATTCCCAGGACTCATCATCTGCATTTTACAGTTTGATCACTTAATGATGCCTCCCAAGGTTTTTCTTAACATCAACAATGTGATGTGTAAGAGACCAAAATATCACACACATCTAAGTTTATAATCCAAATTTATTTATTTATTGCACTAACCTAGACAAGCCTGCTTTGTCCTGCTAGGTTTTGTGTCATTTTCAGAACTCTTCTTTACAGCTTCTTCTGGAAACTTCTCTCTTTACAAACTTATCCAATTATGCTAAACCATCCATTTGCACCAAGCTTTCCCAGTTTTCTGAAATATTTATTATTAGAAAGCTATTTGCAATGAGAACTAAAGAGTTTGTTAACTTGTAATTTGAAAATGTAAAAATTTCTTTTTTGTTGTTTGTGTTACAGGCTTAAAATAACTGAACTACCTGTCAAGTTTTTCTCAGTCTTACAATACAATTCATTGCTGTTTATATTTTAGTAAAGGTGAATTGCTAACTCCTTATAAGTTATAAAGAAATGTTTAAATGAAAAGCCAGCCTCCGTTTCATAGGGATGTGGCTTTCCATCGATGCAGATCTGTCACCTAGATTAATTCTGCAGATTTTGACCCAACAAACCCCTCCTTCCTTGCCCTGTGCACATCTTAAACCCTGCAGAGAAGCAACGTGTCAATAATCAACTTAATCCAGTTCATGGCACTACAAGTTGCTCGTCACAGAAATGAAGAATTTGTGCTTTGCAAAGCCAGGTGCTCTTAGGAAAATCCACTCTGATGAGCACTGGTGGAAAAATGGCATTCTGAGAGTTTGCTTTGAGTATAAAGCACTCTGGTGATGAATTATTAATGCAATAAGCCAGAAGGCTTAAGAAGAAAAGCCCTCTAGGAGAAGGGAAAAGGTGGCATGGGGAAGGATTCATTTGCATCAATTATTATTCAGCACCAGTGCATTTTTCCCTCAGTGTTTTGCTGTGGCAAGGCTGAGTTCTGAGCCTGGGAGGGGAAGCCTGGGAGCATGCAGGAGGAGGGAAAGACTGGGGAAGACACAGCCTGGGGAAAGTCATTGCCCTGAGCAAACTCTCAGGTAGGGGAATCAAAGGCAATAATCACATGCTCTGATGAGCTCGGAGGTGTCCAAAGCTCCACAAAGCCCAGGCTGCAGGACGAGATCAGCAGTGGCAGCTCTGAACAGAACCTGGAAGCAGAGATTTGTCTGAACCTGAGCGGGGAGGAAGCACAAAGCCAGCACTGGGATGATCCTGACCGCTTGAATTTGTGGGAGGCGATTTAAAGAATAAAGGTGAGAAGCTTGTGAATGAGGAGCTGTGTTTCAGGAAGCCAAACAATTGGTAATTGGAGCGATGTAGCACCAGCCCTGTCTCTGTCAAACTCTTTGAACCACAGTTATCTTCATTCAAATAAAAAATACACTTTTTTCACTGACATGAGCTCAGTTGCTGATACCCATATTCTAGTTACTGCCAGGTGTGAGGGAGAGGTAAGGGCAAGCAGAGGAATCAAAACCTAGATTTCAAAAAAATAGTTATTAGCTTTCCAACTCGGAAATGGAGCTGCAGTTGCATCTTTATCTTACACTATGTCTTCCTGGCTCTGTTTTTGAAAGCAGGCCCAGCATCCTGACATCAACATTTGGCAGCAGCAAAGATGCAAGCGAACCTGCATTTATTCATGCATTTCCAGACATTTTATGGTGAGAAGATGTTAGTCCATTTGTTTCTATAGATGTTAGCAACACATTTGTGGACTTTAATTCCTCTTACTTTTTGCATACCATGAAATTCACAGCTAGCAAACAAGAGTCGCAGACCTCAATGAAAATTAATCATTTGTGAAATAGTCTAGTTGGAAAATAATCCAGACTCCTCTTTTTCTTACAAAGGAAAGAAATGCAGAGTCCCAGATTTTTTTTAAGAGAGTCAGCATTACTTTGCATGAAAAACAAGAGATTAATTTTTAAATTTTCCAGTTGTTTCTGTTTCCTGTATGTAAATCTGAGTATTTGCAGAAATTATTAGACTTCCCTAAAGGTTCTGCAAATGTTAAACTAGCATTATTCAATTATGTAAAGCAGCAGGAAAGGTTTTCTTCTTTGTGCCTTGATATACATAATAGCATAAGTCAATATTCATGCTAATATTAATTGGAAAATGAAGGCCATTTATTATTGTTGTCAGAAATAATAAATATAAAACCCTGATTAAGTAGATAGACAACACTGCAGTTTCCTCACTTGATAAGATTATTTTCAGTGTCTGTTTATACTTCAACTAGTCATGGGTCAAAATCAACTATGCTAGGGAACCTTAATTAAAAGCTGGGTTAATATTTGGTCTCCTTTTATCCCAGCAGAAAAGTTCAGTGGACTCCGCATGAAAATCTCCAATTACATTTTAGAGAACCCCTTCTACCCATGCCTCAGTGGC
Organism: Drymodes brunneopygia; assembly: GCA_013400955.1. NCBI lineage: Eukaryota > Metazoa > Chordata > Aves > Passeriformes > Petroicidae > Drymodes > Drymodes brunneopygia. Next base: position 156,520 of record VZTZ01002460.1, on the reverse strand, counting down.
TTTTCCTCCAGAAATCCTAACTGCCATTAAAACAAATGGTCATAACAAAGACTTTTCCTAGGGTTTTGAGGTTTTGTCTTGTCAGATAATTCTGTTTCAAATGAACACACTCAGATTATTCACGCTCTTGCCCAAAAATGACTATAAATCCATGCATAAATCTGAGAACACCAAAGGATCATCACAGATAAAATTTAGACCCTCAAAGTCTAAGCTAACTCCTCACTCATTAAAATGAGTTTTAACTCTGCAAACTTAGAGAAGTAAAAAATAATTAATCAACAGAACCACAGCTCTCTCCTAACTGATTTTAAACACAAGTATGTACTGTTTAATCCTCAAAATCTAAAATATGAGCTGGGGATTGGTGACTCTTCACTGGGGAGCTGAGGGCTGGCCTTGCCAGTACTCTGACAGAATTTCAGTGACCTGTGTGATGTTCCTGATTTTCATTATTAAAAGCAGGCTCAAGGCCAAGGAATGAGGTGAAAGTTACACCTTGGAAAAGAGTGTTAAATGGTGACACCTTGCTTCTTGATATTGATCTTCATCTTTGGTTTTCAATTTTTTTTCATAATATAACTCAGAAAGGCTGTGAAAAACCCATATATTAAATAAAACTGGGTTTATTTCAAATTGCTGCAAATTTGTGATTACAACAAAGGATTGTTCAGAGGCCTGTTCTCCTAAAAGAAAACATCATGAAATATCTCAGTATGTAAAAGCAAGTTGTTTTTCTCTTCTTTTTCTTTGAGTTTTGCTGCACATGTATAATGCTAATTTTGCCCTGTATCTTTGTGATTTCAAACTGCAGCATGACAGACACACTTTAATACTTCTAAGAATGGCCAAAATAGATGCAGGTGGAATATTTACAGAAAATGCAGTCAGATATTGTAAAAACCTTTGTGCTAAACAACAGAGTAAGTGTTCACATAAGAGCTGTGATAGGTAATTCAGTCTGAATCACACCAGGAATGATAACATAAGTGAGTATGATGAGATTTGGGAAATATTTTTTGCCACTTTCTGATCACTCTTTCTGTGTAAAATATATTCTGCTGTTGGACCACCCTTCTGCATGCAGTGGCAGAGCACTTGGTGCTGGTGCCTGGTCTCTAACAAGCACAAAATATTATTTTAATACCATTGTTTTGGGATTGGAGCTTGGTTTGGGTTTTGAAGGGAGGTTTTTTTGGGCTTTTTCCTCATAGTTGTTGCACTAGAAATTACAAAAATCTTCCAGGGCACTAGAACATTAAGTTTGAAGTTATTTTTGGACAAAGGAGAAACATCCAGAGAGTAAAACTCTCCCATCAGTGGGATGGAGTGCAGAGGTCCCAGTGCTTGGGGATCTCAAATGCAACCCAGCCAATTCTTCTCTTCTGCCTCTGTGGTACGTTTATCCCTCATTAGGTGAGAGTGGGAAGCTCTGGCAGAAGAAATTCACTGATTTTCCTTTCGTTTTCCTGAGTCACAATTTCAGAGAAGGTGTCCAGAGTTTACAAAGGTCTGTAATAATGCAATATTACTGTGAAGCTCTGTGGTAAATAAACTAAGCTTTATTCAGGGCTCATGTCTGGATGTGTTTGCCCAACTACAGTTGAGTTCTAACAGCAAAAAAACTCATGGACCCTTTTAATTGAGATGCAAACCTTCCAATACATTTTAGTGCAAGGTAGCCAAGATTTAAGTGCTGCACTACTGAGGTTGCACAAACTCCAGGAAGCTGTTATTCATTAATGGGGATGAGGAAACTCACCCTCTGTAATTAACAAGTCTCATTGAAGACTGTATTCTTCATCACCATGGATTGTGAGAGAATATTGCACAAAAGTAAATGTCAGCTCTTTGTGACTCAGAACTAATTAATATTTCTAAAGCCTTTAATATATCACTGTGTGAAAATAGGAATCTTATCTGTCTTGGTACCTTAGAAGGAAAATAAACTGAATAAGGAATCCACATGGCTTTATTAATTAGTCAGTGAAAGAATTAAACCTTATTTTCCTGTATCCTTTCACTGCATCATAAAACGGTAGGACCTAAATCCATGTAGAGCAGTTGGGGATTTGCTTCTTTTTATTCACTACTCTCAATAAAATTAAGAAAAACAGTCTCATGTTGATTTCCTTAATGTCATTTGTTGTACTCATTCTTCATGATGTCTACATTACAATTCTTGACTTTCCCCAAAGTTTATAGGCTCATTCCTAGCTTCTCTCTTGGTGCTGAACAAAGAGATTCCTCTAAAATGAAATTTTAAAAAAATTCTGGGAATATTTAAGAGGCTGAATGAGCAACCTTGTTTTTAATGGGAAGGCAAAATAAAACAAAATTCTAGAAAATCTTCTTTTGGCAGCAGCAACTCCCCACATGGCCTCAGGTCCTGTTGTCAGGCATGCAGTGCCTTTCCACACCAGGCTACTGAGAAAATTAATTTATCTCTAAGATTCTGATAAAGCTTTCACATTATTTCAAGAATTTTACATTGAAAAGTCACAAACTGAAGTATTTTAGGATACAAGGAGCTTGCTGAAGTCCCACAACAGCTTGGGTTGCAGGAGGAGCAGAGCTGCATTCCAGTGGGAAGGAATAGCTGTGAGCAATATGAACAAAAGCCACTGCACTATCTAATCTGGAAATAAAAGAGTGGGTAGACATCAGATAAAAAAGGGTTTTTAAAATAAATTATTTATTTTTGTATGATTATTTATATTTATATTAAAGTACAGTGAAAGTGTACATGACAGTACAATGACTGAAGTTTGCAGGGAAGCTGTCGTGGGGTAACCTTAGTCAGGTTTCTGGTGCAGAAGGAAGGAGGTCGACCCGGAAATGATGTACCCAAAAGGAGGTATTACAATTTCTACCTTCAGAACTCATAAAACCAAGAGAGAACCTGGAGAAGCTCTCTTTTAGACTTCTGGCTTGCTGAGAAAAGACATC
>VZTZ01002460.1:96870-152993 GCA_013400955.1 Drymodes brunneopygia | reverse complement strand
CCAGCCTCCTGCAGCTCAGGCGCAGCTCGGATGGGGAACGGCACAGACAAACTCCTCTCCCTCAGCTCAAACACTGAGAATGCGACACTCGAACAACGCTGGCGGAGGTCATGTGACCATCGCCCGACCGAAAGACAAATTAACTCCTTTTTCAATATCAGGATGGGACTTCAAGCATCCATTTTCCCCTACACAGAAAAAGGAAGAATGAAGACACCTACAAAAGGTACAACATAAAGACTCCAAGTCAATGAATGAGGCAAGGCCTACATCCTGAGAAGGAGGAGATGAGGAGTGCCTAAATTTCGAGGCTGAAAATTCTCTTGTAAAGACATGTTGATAAACGCGGCTATAATATACCCTGTAATATATGAGCAATGGTCTAAAGGAGTGAAAAGGGGGGGATGTAACATTCTAGCAGCAGCCAGTGGACCAAGACTCCTGTGTAAAGATTTCTTGCCCCAGGAATAATAGAAGAAGATTTGTGTTGCCAGTAATGAGAAAAGGGGATTTCGTTGCTGCTGTAATAGAAATGTTCATCCTCAAAACGGTACCTCAGAGACCATCATATGCCCACTGTAGTAGTCCTGGGAAAGCCACTAAAGTGGGAGGGGTTTTCCAGAACAAACAGATCTTTTCCTTCTGGGCGGCTGTTTGTATTGGGGCTGAAAACCATAGGAACTGTATTTCCTATGGGAATCAACATGGTAAAGCAAGAGAAAACTTCTTTCCCTGCATGAACTGAGAAAACGACTGTTCCAGAAGTGGTAAAAGTCAAAGTGTTGTCTTTCTGTATGGTCAGTAGGAAAGAAATGGAGAGGTGCGGGGGGAGAAGGGTGTTCTAAAGGTTTTGTTCTGATTCCTGATTGTTAGTATTCCTTTTTTGAGTCTGTTAATAAATTCCCTTTATATTCCTTAAAGCCTGAACCTGCTTTGCCTACTTCTAATCCTTATCTCATAATGAAATTAAATAATTTTTAGTAAGTGTGCTGGTGTTTAACAAAAAACCTTAAATTGGCGAACTCAACCCCCTACAGAAGCTGAACAGACTGAAGTTCTAGAAGGGGTTAATAGAGTGTAAAGGAAGCATAATTTCCTAAGTTTCATAAGAAAAACATGGTCACATGCATTTCAAACAAGTGTTTTCAGCTTGGTGTCTGAACTTCCAGAAGCTGATAGAAAGTGAAAACAGGTCAAAAGGCAGCAAAAGGTGGCAGAACACAACTATTGCGAGGATTGAGCAGTTAATCACCTCCCACAAGAGGGGGATAAACTTAGAAGTCAATATAGATAAGCAAGGAAATCTTCTGGGAAACAAAGATGAGGTAACGTGTGAAATGGGCACTTTAAACTGAATTAGCCTCTCTCTAGATTTTATCTAGAGTCAATCACTGAGTGTGTGAGTCAAGGCCCTCCATATCAGCTCCAGATTTGATTAACTGAGAGTAAGCCTTGCTAATGCTCACACCAAGGGAGTTACCAGGGTAGGAGTAAAGCTCCAGAAGCCTCTGGAAGTCTATTACAATACATGGATTGAATAGGTCAAACCCCTCTCTGACCTTCCTTCATCCCTTGCACATCTTCTCTACTAAATATTTGTTTGCATCCATTTTCCTGAGCCTGTGCACATTGATCTCTGTGCTTCTCACCTTGGCCTTGAGGTCACCAGGGACACTGAAAGGGTCGACAAAGCCCTTCCACACCACAGAGCCTCAAAGGTCTTCTCTGAAGGAGATGGGTCATCTCAGTGGTTAGCAAGTTTAAAACGTATGGATTGCTCCTGCCTCGTGCTTTTTCAGCAAGTTAGCATGAGTTCCAGGAGGAGACAGAGTTTAGTGAAGGGCCTAATTGCAGGGGTAGAGGGAACAACCACAGCCAAAAGTGCTTTAGCTGAACAGGACTGAGGAGGACCAAGAGACTTTTGGGGAATGAAGGCCTGATTTACATGGTGAGGGATATATCAGGGGAGAGTTCGCATTCTTTTACAAGAGGAAACTACTGGATTAAGAGAAAAGATGAAAGAAATCTAATGCTGGATTCAAAGGTAGGAGAAAACAAGAGTTTATTCATAGGTGGGCTTCCAAGAGTTGGACAGACTTGAATAGCAATGAGAAAAATTATGGGATATGTGGCAGTAAGTTATCAGAAACTTTGATAAGCTTGTCATTTTTTCCCCAATTTTTATCTAATTCCAGGCCTACACACAAAGTTGTCACCATACAGCCCAGGGGATTAGTGAGACAGCACACTGGTGGAGGGACAATGGGTTTAAATGTCAGAATTCTGTTTTCAGTTCTCCTCTCTACTAAACTCCCTATGTAAAATTGAGCAAAACTTCATTCCAGGTTTTATAAAACTTTTTCAGTATTGTTCCTGTGATCCTTTCTGTTGTCAGCTGGGAGCATTCAGCACAAACAGATGGCCTGTGCTCTAAACTAACACCCAACAACAACTTGTTCAGGAAGGATTCAGAACAGGTTTCCAGCCACAAATTCAGCCCAAAAACATCACCTGGAAGCTCAGGCTGCTGCTGCTGCTGAGAGAAGGAAGATGAGGAAGGGAATTACAGGGAATGGGTCTGGGATAACCTTTTCCAGAAAAGGTTGGAACCTGCTCCTCCTGCTTAACACTAATTTTTCCAGGGATTGGTCTTGTCATCATGAACATGGTATTTGTGTGGATAAAGATGTCTGTCTGAAGAGTGGAAATAAAGGAAGGCAAACTCATGGGAACTCAAAACCTGGCTCCAGGCTGCTCTGTCACATAGAACTGATTTCAAGAGGAGGTTTGCTCCAGCCACTCGACTTTCCCTGGGTGGCACGGATGAATTGTGAATTATCACCTCATCTTCCCTAATTAACCACGCCAAACTCCTGCACTTTTCAATATCCATCCATTACTGCCTCCACCACCACGACAGGTGTTAATGGACGTGTTAAATGGCAGGAAGCTGCTCCTGGTCTCAGTGCATGGGATAATGTGTTCCCACTTCCACACAGATGAGAAAATTAACAATCGGAAATGAGGCGACTTGGAATATGTATCTCTCATGAATCACTGACAAAATATTTTATGACCTCCTGTAAGATAAGAGGCAAGACAAAGGAGGTATTAGTAGATTTGTTAAAAAGGAGAATAGTTTTGGCAGAATATAATTCTTTTCAGAAGTAGCTATGAAGAAAGTTTCATGAGAAAAGAGAAGGTGCAATTCAGGCTGGACTCTCACACAGTGTAAGGTCATTAACACACTCATTTGAGGATATAAATGTAACCTTCTTAATGGTACTTTGGTATCAGATCTGAGCATTTTATTGCACTGTTTACATTGATGCTATTTCTGAATTTTTCCAAATTATTTCCTATATTTATATATTTAGTTTTCCTTACATTCCTTATATATCTGCATTTAGCTTTTCCACTGCTGCTTTACAGTAACAACAGCAGAACAGCAAATGGAAATAAAACTGCTGCTTTTGTGTTGGAAACAAGATTTAGCAAAGCTGGGACAGGGAGAAGGGCAGAGAAGAGAGGTCTTAGCCACCACTTTGTATATTTTTACCTTTCCATTTAGAAATTAATTTCAGCAAAAGCCGATTATTTTCCTGAATGACACTGATTGTACCATTATTATAGAATTCTGAAACTAAGGAAATTTCGTTTCATTTTGATTTCTGAAAATAAGAAAAGTACTAAGTATCTTATTTTTCCCTCCCACCAGAATTTTCATGGTCATAATTAGATAACATAGAAAACAGAGAAAGATTCTCCTTCTCTTGCATTTTTTGAAACTGCGTGAAATAGCATTGATTTATATGGATTGACAATGGTCTTGGCTTTTTGTACATGGACACAGAATTATTGATGATGGTGATGGTGATGTTGATGAGAAGATTTTAAAAAGGTGAATTTTAAAAGCAAATGGATCCTCTATGAAAAAAAAATCACTTTTCAAAATATGTAAAATGAAGAAAAACAAATCTCCCCTCTTAAAAACCAGCTTCAAATTTTAAAAGGAAAAAACATGATTGCAAGCATTACATCTGGCACATGTGTTGGCTGCCTGGTGTCACTCACACAGTGGGAAAAATGGTTCAAGATTCCTACTCAGACAACTTAAGGTTTCTTTGTTCACTGAATATGTAACAAATTGTTAAAACCCTTAGGCTTCAGGAAAAAACACCTTAGAATGAGGTAGCCTGAAAATGCCAATACGACACCTCTTCTGTAGGTTTCACCTACTACCTACTACACCTTGTCTGAGGCACTGCACGAATGTGTGGTGTCATCAATTAAATAAAATGGGTAATTAACCACAGGACACTGCTCAGGCACAAGCCTTGTAACCTTCTCCATTTCCTCTCAGAGGTGCAGTTAGCACACCCAAAGCTGCACCAGGCATAAGCTTCCAAAAGCTTCTACATGAAATCTTACAGGGTTTGTAATAACCCTCAAGGTACTCAAATATTTACCCTATCCCTGTCTCTGAGAAAAATCCATCCTCACTCATTTCCAGGCCGTGCTGTGCACCAACCACAGCAGAGTCCAAATTACAAGGAAAGAGTTTAAAGGAGAGCTGGGCAGTGTCTTCCTCCACAGCCTGCTGGGGAGTGGGCAGCTCTTGCCACTCCTCAGTGGTCAGTGATATCTCTCTGGCTGCTGAACCTCCCTTTCCTCAAAATCTCCTGTCTGTCTTCCACCCTGTGTGCTGGCACGACAGAGCAGGCCAATAACACCCTCTGAAAAGCCTGGAAAGGAGAACTAAAATAAGGGTTGTTCTTGTGAGGGAGGAATGGACTAAAAGCCTTCCCTGAGGTGAGAGCTGGGCTCTGGGTGGTAGGAGGGAGTTCTAAGAAGTTGTCACCATCCATTACTCTCCAAAATTTCCCTGAGTTTAGTCTTTCACATAGTGATAGTCTGATGCAGCTGTCATTGCTCCCTGCCATCTCATTTTCCCATTTATCCTGATACTCACTAGGGCACCATCAAAATAGACTTTCACTTACTCTGTTTTTCTTATTTTTGCTCAACCCAGTCTTGAGCTACCGGTGACATCTCCCTTAATTGTCCCCACACTTGGAGAACCCCAAGAGGAGCATGACACAGAGCAGTGATGACACCTGCCATGCCACCACAGCCTGGCTGACACAGCAGAGTGGGCTTTGCCAGAAGGGTTTTGCCAGCGAGGGTTCTGCCATCTGTGACAGCCCCTCTGCCAGATCCTGGCTTTCATGGATAATATCAGCTGCAGCCAGAGCAGGGCAATCAGAACTTTCCTCTCACAGCCCTGGCTCTGGCTGCTTCCTGGCTCCATCCTGGAGCATGAGTGATGAGGATCAGGGAGGGAACCTGGGCATGTGGTATTGTGAAAGGCACAGTGGTGGATGCCAGTCAGGCCCCTGGTGAACACCTCAAGGACAGCCACGGTGTGTTCCTGCTCCTCTCCCCACCAGCTGCTGCAACCACACAGATCCAGACCTGGTTCAGCTTGAAAAGCAAACCTGCCCCTGCTTTCCACTGAGGAACATGAACACAGTACTAATTATGTAAGTTTTTACTTGATCTATTGCTAATCAGCTGCTGAGGTGGCCTCTGCCCATCTATTTTAAGTGAAGAGCCCCAATGAATGACCTTTTAACCATTTGGTAAGAGAAAAACAAAGGAAGTGCGTTAGCATTTTATTATAGGGTAGGCAGTCTAAGGAGAGACAGTGACACAATGAAGGAGAAAAAGAGCTCTGACTGTGGTTAGGTGACTTTCCCTGAGGCTGAAGTGACACATCTCAAATGATTCTCCCTCCAGCTGCCACCAGATCACAAGATCACCTCAGATGTTCCACCAAACACCTAATGATTGCAGTTGTCACATGTAGTGAGGAAGGTGGTATGGCTCCACAGTTTCCAGACAACATAACAAGAAAATGTCAAAAAGACAGCCAAACCAAAAATTTTTAAACACAGGATCTCTTAAGGGGTAAAAAAACATTTATTACTAACACAGGTTTTGACACATGAGCTGGAATTTAACTCCCATTCTGCCCTTTGATAGAGTTTTTAGGATACTGCAATGTCCCAGAGGACAAGGGCAATTTAGCAGTGTTATTACCTTTTTCTTTAGTCCAAACTCAATGGCGCATCCATTTCCTCAAATTTTTACCTTATCCTTAACAGATCTGCTGCTCTCCTGTTCAACTGAACTAATGGTAGAGTGTAGAAACTTCCTTGTAATAATTTCTGAATGTAGTGAAGGATGTGCATTTTTCAATTTGCAGCATTACAAGATAAAACCAAGCACAAAGCAAAAGATAGATGCAACTTTACAAACCTTGTTTTCATTAAAGAATAATGTTCAAATTTTAGCTCTAAATGTTTTCTTTGCTGAAGAAATACCTGGCCAAATATCGTCCAGAAAACAAAAAAATGTCCAGGGATGCAAAGGAAAAAGGGTAATTAAAATATGGTGGTGTTTCCAAGAGTGATTTTGTAGGGAGAGCTAGATTATGAAGCAGATGGTATTGAACTCAGGTTTGCTTGATTTACCATCCAGGAACAGCAAACTTTTGTTTACACTGGCTTTAGGACTTTTCAACCACCTACTTTGTTTCTCCTGTTAAAATTAAGAAAAATTTAATTTAAGGAATTTATAGCTGTCAAAGCGAGAACTTAAAAATGCACTGGGTGAGCCACTCGGTACCACTCTGCAGCCCTGAGGAGTGTCTTTTCCACGACCAAAAGTGCAGCTGAAGTTCATGTAGCCAGGTTAATCTTAAATTAGCCCGTGCAGTGCAGAGCTCAGTGCAGCTGGGACACGTTCACAGCTCCTCAGAGGCAGCTTGAGCAGCTTGCTGTGAGCTCTGAACACCTCCAATTACAGCATAATCAGTACTTGAGCTGTCTTGTTTGAGGCCAGCCCGGTGAGATCCATGCATTCAAAGGGCAGAACAGACCTCTTGGAGAATAACACCTAAATGAAGTCTCAGAACGAGTAAAGGCAAAAGGAAAACATCATCCACACAGCGATACAGAGAAAAAAGTGGAAAGTGCACTTTTAGCTGTTTCAGAGCCTTCCTGGCAATCACATTTAGAAGTGAGGCTCTGTTTGCAGAGTGAGTTCTCAGCCTTGCTTTCCTAAATTCTGTGGACAAGAGCAGCATGAATTGCCTTTCTTTGACAGCAGGAGACCAAAGTGTTCCTGCAGACACATTGATATTATGGGACAGCTCGCTTGTGCATGAAGCTGTGCTTAATGAGACTTAATAAGCTTAAAGAGCTACCCCTGCTTTCCTCAATTTGACCACATCCAGTCGTTTGATTTCCCTGGTGGTAGAAAGCCCTGGCTGTCAGAACAGGGAGTAGCTTTGGGTATCTTGGCACTCTGAACCTTTCTTCACATCATTATGACGACTCTGGGTGAAGCAAGGGTCACAAGGGAAAAGTATTGATAAAAATTCACTCAGACTGGGTTGTTTCTAGCTGTTTTATTGAGCCATCATCTTTTAAGCTGCTCACTATTTATGATGTGCACAAAATACATAATTAATTGTCCAATTCAACACTAGCACTGTGGCCTGTGACAGGCTTTCATTTATCTAAGCGTGCTTTTTCTTTCTCTGGGTTTATGATGTTGCCTAAGAAAATTAATTTGGTCGAATTCCCCCAGAAGTTCAAGGGAACTTCCTTCATTTCCACTGGAGTTATTGTTATTGGATTTGAAATTTTCCTTTTAACAAAGAATTAATTTGCATACATTACAAGCTAACCAGTTCTAAAACCAGGGAAAAAATACATATTCCAGTATTTTTAACTAAAAAAAACCCCTGTCACCAGGAAACAGGTGCTGACTACAACTGCTGTAAGAATGAAAATGTTGCAAACAGAAATAAGTCTTAATATCTCTTAGATGAAGGCAGGGAAAATGCCCCTGTGGATGGAATTGTTACTTCCCACGCAGTGGTCAGGACTCTGAGATATAGGAATGTAATTTCTATACTTTTGGCGGCAAGACAGATAGATTTTGTTTCAGATATAATTTCCAAATAGCAGCAGTATGGAGAGGAGTGTGGACCTACAAATAACAGTAAATAGATATAGTCAGGTATTAATCACACCTGCATTAATAGCTCAATTCCTTATGTGTATTCACTTTAATTAAATAAAATAATTTCACGTGTTTTTCCTGACACTTTTATGCTCTCTTTCCCTTGAATAATTCAGTGATATGCACAAATATGGAAAAAAATTTTAATTTAAAAACTTCATACTTTTGTTGCTCTCTATGGTCCTCAAAGAATTCAAATAATCAGCTGTGCATATGAGATACTTAAAAACATGCAAAAAATCTATAATCCACTGGCTGCAGCTACCAAATAAAATAGGAATTAACCTCAATGTTTTGGTTTTGATTATTTTTCTATCAAAGTCTGAAATGCAACTAGTTCCTAACTCCTAGAACCCTTCAAAGCAATCCAGGTGTTAAGGACCTTTCTCAGTGCTGGAACAGTAACAGCCAGAACTGAGTCCTGCTCTTGATGAAGTTCATGACAAGACCAAGAGAATTAAACAGAGACATTGGAAAGTAACCTCCAGCTTTCAGAGAGCTACTTATACCATCTGCTTATTAATTCATATCCTCAGGACTTCTTCTCAGGCTCCAGCTCATGAGCAGCTTCAAACAATTGACATTTTATGGGAAAAAGTCAACATAGCAGAAGATAAGGTTTTTGTTTACCCCCTCCAAAATCTATGCCCAAGATTGTCTTGAATGTCTCACAACAAATTAGAGCCTTTTTTTTTTGTAAAGCAGAAAAATGTAATACATTATGTCTGTAAGCACCACTTTTTGTGTTCAATCTACCTGATTGAACTTTGCTTGAGATGAAGTTCAAGCCCTTCTGTAAAATGATAGTGATGTGTAGTAACAACACAGCATCATTCAGATTTGATCTGTTAAATTTTGTGGCAAGAAAGGGTGGCACCCAGAAACCAAGCCATGGTGTTTTCCTCAATATTTTCAATATATTGGCACTGCCAGTAAAAAAAAAGTATCAGGGCACTTATACAGAGACTGACAGTCCCTACAAGGTTTTATTTGCATTAGCACACTGTAATAATGATGAATTTAAGATTGCTGCCATCCATTCATCATAACCACTATCTGGGGACTGGAGAAATGAGATAGGACTCAACCACTGTCCATGTGAAACATAACTCTGGAACATGGGGAAACACTTTCTTCCCATAATGATGGTGCCTGTCAGATAACATTGATGAAGCTCTAATATTATTGTGCCCTGAAGTCAATTTCATTGCAGCTACGGGGTTTAAGATGAACAAAGGTCTTGCCTTGTTTTTAAAGGCACACGTCCAGGATTGCTTGAAACACCAAGCCCTCAGCAAATGGTTACTATACCAAAGCAGACTAATCATTTCGTACCCCCTAAAAGCAGCTGGCTCAAGAAGACTCTTTATTCTTAGGCTTGCTTACTTCTGCTTGCTCCTCTCTGCACCAGCTGAATTGTTAGAAAAAGTAGCAGATGAAGCTGCAAACAGGAGCTTCTCCTTTATCTCTTCAGAGCAGACCCTTTGCAAGTGCAACACGATAAAATGTGCGGAAGGAATGATTCCATGGCACAGGATCCCTCCTGGGGCAGGGCAGTTCCAAATACTGGTCTCTCAGCAATGCACCCTAAGGCAGAGCTCTGAAATAAACACTCATTATAAATGCCCTGATTTACCAGGAAAAATGAGGAAACCCTGCATTTCCACCCCTAAAATTCCCTAAACTTCCATTTATTATCCTAAAGGAACTCTTTTTATTCACTTCTTCCATACAGAACTGTCTGAGAATAACTGCCCATCTCTCTGCTGGTGCAAATGAAATTAATGAGGGCTGACTCTTGTGTCCATCTACTGCAGAAATGGTAATTTTTTGAAGTTTTAAGCCTCATTTGTGTTATTCAGAAGTTTCTCAGTATATCCACACACCGTCATTTGAATGGACCACAGCTATTTATTGAAATGATCAAATAAATATTTGCTTGAAAATGCAGCTTTTCTTTTGATTTATTATATTCATTAAACACTGTCTGCCTAACAGGGACAGCGGCACAACCAACACCTCAGTATTATTCTCCTTTGAGTGTGTGTGTGTTGAATCTGATCACTGACGATGTCTCTGAAGGTGAATAAGTTAATTCATCCTCATCCATGATCTTATTTATGCTTTTGATGCTCTCTACCTCCCCAGACAGAAGTGGCTGCTATATTAATTCATTTTATTCTGCCTAAAGTGTAATATCTCACAAGACTGCTCAAACTGCTTCACATAAATTAGAAGAGTAAAAACTTCTTTGCCTTTTTTAACCTTGACTTGACTGTATTCTATCGGCTAAACATGCAGAAGACATCCAGAACCCTCTTCCAGGTAGAATTAGTGCTTAACTTAAAAATACTGAAGAAATTTATTGCCATATGCAGGTTGTCCTGCCTTTTTTCACAGTAACATCTACTTAACATTCCTGACCACTGTGGCTGTTTGTTGATCCTATCTGAGTTTTAGGGCCAGGGGAGACCTCATTATAACACAGTAAGTTTAAACACTGATAAGAAATCAGACTTTCTGTCCTCAGAAAACATGAGTATGGAGCCAAATTTAAGGTGAGTAATGAGAAATAAGCCTTCATGAGTAACTGAATTCTTGCTGGTCTTGCACTGTTTTAAATGAGTGGCAGGTGATTAATCACTGTGATGAACTTCCTTCCTCCTTACTTTTCATTTACACTCCTACAGTTGTATGTTTTCATTTTTGGAAAACAAAAATGTGGGCGCAGCTCAGGATCCTTTGCCATTGATCTTTAATTGTTATTTTTAGATGCAAAACCTCTCTGCAAAGGAAAAACATACCCAAATAGAAAACTTGAATCCATCTCTTTTTCATGTGAGTGGTTGTTCAGTGAAGGCAAGGTTCAGATCTTTTGGCAGATCTGGTTTTGGCAGATTCTAATCCATTCAATGTCCACTAATTAATCCCAGTCTGTATTCTTATTTGTTGCATGATAAATTGACCTTCCTTTTTGTTGAAGGCACCTGGGTTTTACTCTTTCTAACATACACACTGTGGTTTTTATAGCCCCATGTTCATGATGGCAACAGAAACTCCCAGGATTGGCTTTCCTGCTTCCTGTGGCATCTGACAAAATTCCACAAGGAATGAACCTGAAGGGAGTCAGAGCCACAGACCTGAAGAGACTCTCCAAACTGGCTGCAGGTATCAGAAAAGTGCTGAGTGCTTGTAAAAATGCTAAGCAAAGATTTTTGATATGAAGAGAGTAGGCTTCAAGCTCAGGAAAGCTGCATGCATTCAAAATATAATTCAAGCTAAATGAAATACTCCATATGCAGGAAAGAAACCTGTAGGACATGATGAAAAAAATACCAAGTGAAAGGGAAATCCACTTCCCTTCTCAGCCTCAAGCTGATTCTTGTCTTTAGGGGAAAGAAAAATCCCTTAAGCTTAACATACAATGCTCTGTGCAGGGCTAAGTGTAAATAAGCTGCAATGGTTCTTTGGAGTTTATTATATACAGCAACTATCACTTCTGAAGAAATTGAGTTAAAGCTTATTGGCACCCATAATCATATCAAGGCTCATTTTCATCTTCTCAAATAGCAACTCTGAAAAAGTTTACAGAAAAAAATCCCAGCTCTTTGATAATGAAATAGAAACCAAAAAGGACACTGGGGATTGAAAAGGGTAAAAGCCTGCTCTAATTGATTGTAAACTGATGACAAAGTGGAAACTGGAAGATTTGTTTGAACCAGATGTTTGTTCTAGAGCTGTTCAACCATCAAAAAAGGAATGTCTCCTGAATATTTACCAAATGAGGATTGATGAAAAAGCATTAAAGCTGCACTAAACCTTTTACCACCTCTGCTAAATAAGAGTCTCAGAGCTTGCAAGGGGACTGCCAAAGATTCATTCTTTGATCACAGGCACACACATTGAGGAAGGGTCGTGTGTGATCTGGGAAAAATCCTGGTTTGTAGCTATCAGGGAATTCATGGCTTTCATAGGGCAAAGGTTTAGAGAACAACTGAATCATAATTCAAGTGTTGGGACAAAAACTGTACAGAAACACAGTCTAACCAGTGATCTAGGGCTGGCATTCAGGAAAGCATCAAACACCTCTGAAGTCTTATGAACAGGGTGCTCCTTTTAAGTCCCTAAGCCACCTGTAAGCTCCGCAGGGAAAAGCTGTGCTCCAGTTTCATGAAAGCAAAGGTTTCGTGGGGTGAAATGGGGCTGTTACTGCTTTCAGTTGATGGGTAATGCAGAGAGAGGCTTGGGAGATGTGGAAGACAATCTTCCAAACAGAAAACAAAAGCAAACTGGGACATCGTTTTTTTAAAAAATCTCCTGATAGACCTGATTCAAAAGCCAGTTGCAACAAACTATTCAGCATCCAACCTAGAAACTGCTGTATGAAAAACTAAGGTTGGAAACTCATGCTAGGAACTAAATTAAACAGAAAAGAAAGTTCAAAGTACAGAATTTTAGAGTCTATTCATTCTTAACTCTCCTCTCTAATGATATTATGGGATGCTGCTAAGCATAACATGCCAGTAACAGAAATATTAAGGTTATAAAATTTTCATTTTAAGACCCTGTTAACTTAATTTGCCCTAAATCTGTGCTGTTGCACAGAAAAGCAAGCCTACATTTCCTTTTAATGAGGAAACATCCCAAAGGTATTAATAAACAGAATCAACCAAAAACCTACAAAATTTTGATCCTTCTAGTCTGATGGATTGAAACTGTTTGGCAGGATGAGGGAAACCCATTGGTGACCACAAAGCCTCTCACCTTCACACTGTTCCAGCTCTGCTGGAAGGATAACACTATTTGCTCCTGCACCCAAATCTTTTCTGATGAATTAAAACAAATCAAAAAACCAAAGGATTTTCTTAGAGAGACACACACAAAAAAAAAATGTAATAAATGTTTCACAGCTGGCAGCTGCTCAGTGTATTTATCTGCTGTTTTAATTATTAATGGCACAGGGCAAATCACCTCTTAGGGTCCAGTTAGAATTAAACTTGAGAGGGAAACAAACATTTCTGAGGAGGCCAAAAGTCTGGAAAAGTTATTTCTTCCAAAAAAGATCTGAACTAGCTTCTGTGGTGAAATGATTTCCTGAAGATTGGACAGGAATGGGTGATTACTACAGTTCCTGAAATAAAGCCCATTCTTCCAGCTTCTGGACAGACTCTGTGCCCACTTTCCAGAAATTGAAACAAGGACAGTGTTCACAGTGACTGCAGTTCTGAGGGAGTTGCTGAGGTGCTTCATTTGCCGTGGATGGAAGGCATAGCCCAGTCACTGCAGCAGCAAAGAGTCAAATTCCAGGGGCTGCAGCCTGCCAAGCACGCACAGATGTACATTACAATTCCAAATTTAGTCCCTATCACCTACTTGGGTTTTGCTTTGAATGCAAATTAACTTTTGAATGTAATCTTAAAGTGGTGCCTGGGGTTTACACGTGAAAGTCAAACACAGCCTGAGCACATCGTTCATTGGCAATCACCAATTCTTTTGCTTCACTATCTCTTCTTTGTATTTAATTCTTTATCAAGAATAATGCATTACACTATAAACGTCCTGATTTAACTGTCAGTTAAATTCTCCGTCCATTTATTCACAGAGTGGCATCCAAAGTAATTACAGAAGGAAACAACCATAAGCACTTGACGTGCTGGAGAAGGCAAGCTGATAGAAGTGAGTGCTGTAAAGTCTGGGTGGATATTGAGAACATTTGTGATGCCAGACTGTATTTGTACATTTATTGTGAACACACACATGCAGGGTGATGTGGTGTGCTGGGTAAGTCAGTGATTTTATACTCATTTGTTCATTTATTGTTCATTTGTTCACTCTGCAGCTCCTGCTGGTGACACCTTGCTCTATGCAGGGCAGTGAAGGCACTCTTAGTGACAGATGAGGGTTTTTAGAACAACTTTAAGTTTCTCTTCAGCTACAAATACAGGGCCTGGCTTGTGAGCAAGAAAATAGCTTTCCACTGCTTGGTGCTTTCAGCTTTTTGTTGCTACAATTTTTAAAGTTATATCCCAAATTTTCCTTATGATGAAGCACCCTTCCCTTCCAGCAGAAGACAGAACAGCTTTACTGCCGGAAGGTGGCAACTGTCCACCTGGATTCAGTTCTCACACTGCCTGGAAACACAGCTTTTAAGTTAACTTGGTCCTTTCTCTATTTAGAAGGTGTCCAGCAAGCAACAGTTCACATAAAAATGATCCAAACATCTCAATTCTTTGCTCCTTGCCTGAACACAGCAGGTTCCAGGCGTGCCCACACAGTGACCCTCAGCTCCCTGGAGGGGAACTTTGCAAAACCTCATCAAAGCACAAGCTACCAAAAAGCTGTAACTATTCTCTTAGGGTGGCTGTAACACTCCTGTTAGAAGAGTTAGACCTGCAGAAAAATAAACAAGATTTATATTTAAGGCTCTACAATGGAGTTAACAATAACAGTAGCTACTGCAATTCTTTGGGCAGTGAAAGGAGACCTGGAGGAATTTAGATACCAGGATAAAAACTGTAGAAGCAAATATTCAAAGAACCTGATTAATACCTTACATGTTTTGCATCTTGCCTGAAAGTTTCCCATTTAAATATTTCAATTATCTGGATTTTTTTCCCCAATTAGACAGCATATATTACTTTGATGTTTATATACAGGAGTGGAAAGGATGGGTCAGGTAGACTAGTGAGGCAAGAAATGGATACAATCTCACTTTTTTTAATATTAAATACTCTCAGGCTTCTAGTTTGCTTGCTACTAAAGGTCTGAAGTATTTTAAAAAAGCAGTATAATTGAAGTTAAGGGCTTGCATAATCCTTTTTCTAAAGATGTAAGACATGTCTATGAACACTCTGCTCACTTGTAATACCTGCTGTGATCTGCAGTCCAGCTGCAGCTTGTCAACAGGATAAACACAAGACATTCTCATGTATCTATTTGTGCCTGGCAGCTGTAAAAAGGAGATTATAAACCCCCACTTAGCCACCAGCCTCACTGAAGGGAAGCTTTAAATGATACAGGAAAGATAACGCTAAAAAGAGATTTTTTGTCATGAGGAAAGAGTCTGCACCAACATCACACCTTTTGTCTAATTTCTTATGTTTATTACCTCAAAACTTTTCGAAGGCTTGACATTTTTGTGGTTTCGGGTTCATTGCCCAGATTAAGCTTAATCTCTCCCCAGTACATATTTAAGAGGGGATTTGTGGCTTTGGCTGCATGACTCCTATTGAAGTTAAGGGAGCCAGTAGGCCAAATCCTCACATGCTATTTCAGTTTCTCTCCCTATGTGTGTTTAACTCTTCCAAACAAATAAACCTGAGCCTAATAGTTAAACAAACAAAATCCACTTTACTATTCTGACTGATGAATTAGGCTTCCAGTACCACCTGATAAGATTTACAAGGCTGCTGAAACAAGATCAGTAAAAAATCCCCAACCCTAATTTTATAATAATAAAACTCCAGTGGCTCTCAAGGTTTAATAAAGGAATCCCCCTGACAAGCTCATTGCAGCTGGTTTGAATTTGTCAAAGTTAGTGCCTGTCAGGAATGTTTTGTGGGTTGCTTTTTTTGGTTTGGTTTTGGAGTTTTATGGGTGTGGGTGGGTGTGTGGTTTGTAGGTTGTGGTTTGATTTTTTGGGGTTTTTTTTTGCTAAGAAATAACCAGATTTTTAAAGTTCCATATTCCTTTTCTAAGCATATTTTAATTCTGACAAAAAAAAAATACCATAAAATATTCAGACCGCAATTACTACGGGAAAAGGCTGAAATTTGAAAACCTCCATTCCCTCCTAAACACAGAGCTGGAATGGCTTTATGACTAGATGGGTGACAAAATTTCTGACCTCCTGTATAAATAAAGGTGCTGCACCTGGGTTGCCCAACCTGGGAACAGGTTGCCCATAGAGGCTGTGGTTGCCCCATCCCTGGAAATGTTCAAGAACAGTTTGGATGAGGCCCTGAACACCCTGACCTAGTGAGTGGCACCCCTGCCCACCAAGAGATGGTCTGGACTTGTAGGGTTACAGAAAATCTTGTAATACCTTAAAACAAACTCTGGAAATGAGAAATCTTTAATGAGGAGACTCTAAGAGATGGATTGACATATTCTACCATGATATTCTGTCATGTCAATCATTTACACAACAGAGAGGCAGCTGGCAGAGTCTGCAGATCTGGAGAAGTACCTGCTTGTATTGGGAGAGAAAATAGCAGGTACAGGGCTACCCAAGGCAAATTGCACTCAAAAGCTCTCCAGGGCTCTGACATTTATCCCTGAGTGCAGGAACAGCTCACTAAAAATATGTGAAAATTGCAGTCCTGATAGATTCAGTTTTGTCCACATTATGATAGTTTATTATAATTTTATGTATGTTATGTATTTTCCATTCTTCTTCTCAATGTGACACCCGGGCCACTCTGACTGATTTGTGTTGCATTGGTATAAATGTGTGCTGTGTGTGATCACTCCACTGCCTCAGGGAACAGAGGTGTAAAGTGCTGGTTAACATTCCTTCAAACATTTTTCATTGCTTCTTTACCGTGATAATCTTTCCTGACCCCCCACACTAATTTCATTTCAGAATCTTCCTGAAGGGAATAGCTGGAGGTGTGAAATAGCTGGAGGAGGATAATGTGACACCTTATTATGAAGTAGCTGTGTGAATGTTGTCAGCTTGGTCCCTGGTTTTATAAAGGAATGCAACACTACACACAAGCTGCATTTTGAACAGATGGACCTGGTCATACCTACACCATGATTTAATATATATGATCTCCCTCCAGATCTAGGCATACTGTTATTGTTACCACTGCCATTTCCTCCTACTGCTGTGGTAGGCACAAATATTTGCAGCATGGGATAGCAAACACCTGTCCCAAACACAAACTAGATCTTTATCACGTGGAGCAGACTCCAAAATGTTCACAATCCATGAATGAGATGAGAAAAATACAGGAGAGAGATGCAGCCAGACAAGTACAAAGAAACACAAGGAGACTATTGATCAAGCAGCTGGTGGTTGATGTACCCAGAGCCTGAGTGTGTGCTCAGTTCCCCAGGACACCTGACAAACTGCTGTGCATCAATTGCAGCACAAAACCACAGCAAGGACAGCTCTCTGTAGTGGCTGAGTATTTCTGAATGAACACCTCCAACTTCCACTGTCAACACCCAGAGACCTGGAGACCATCTAGAGTAAAGGATCTTTGCCTTGCACACTAGGCATAGCTATGTTACTTTCCCACACAAAGCTGAATTCCACAAGATAAAAATGAAAATTACGTCTCCCCAAAAATTTTGGTTGAGAGCAACGATGGTCAGCATGTGTTTGAAAGCAAACCACCATTCTACCTTCTTCCCTCCCTCCCTCTGTCCGTTTCAAGTTGTTCCCCCTTCACTTTTTTTTTATCTTTGCCCACACATCATTCTCTGTTTTATTATTAATATTCCTCTGTGCAGCATACAAACATTTTTAAGATGTTGAGCAGTCTTTAGGGCCAGCCCTAAGTATGATCCACTTGAGCACCCCACTCTGAGTGAACCACAGAATCATGGAGCAGATGAGGTTGGAAAAGACCTCTCAGATCCTCAAGCCCAACCATTACCACTGCACTGCCAAGTCCACCACATTCACCAGTTCATCAGTTTCCTAAATTTCCTTTCCTAACTCCTAACACTGTTTGAAAAAATTGTCTGGTGAACCCAACCCACATCCTTTACTCCACATTTTGGAGCAGGGAAACAGTTTGCCAATGCCTGTGCTCATTGCTGCTGCATCATGGTACACACAGCACAGAAATTTGTGTTTTCTTTTTCAGAGAAATAACATTTGGCAAAGTCTGAAAGTTAAAGAACAACACCCTTAACTACAAAATTTACCTGGAATCTTGTGGGAGGTAAGAAAAAAGCACAAATATGGAATAGTTAAAAGGCAATCCAGAGAGAGACTGATCTATCTGATTAAGACTTCATGAAAACCAACACAGACAGTGAGCTGAATAATAAAGTATTCAGAAGGAAAGTGCTTAAGCAAATTATTTCTATTTATGGAAACAGGGACGTGCTATGAGATACAAAGTCAGAAAAATCCTGGCACAGATATAGGAAGCAATTAGTGACAGATTTATTCTTACCATTGTAAACACAATGGGTAAGTTACTCTTAAACCCAAGTAATCTGTGTAGCCTCCACTCTTTTCTGAATGGTGGATTATACAGAAATCAGGTTTTAGGGTGCCCATCACTGTAATAGTATATGACTTAAATCCTAAATCTTATGCTGAGGAAGAAAAAGTCCATAATCAATGAAATTTAAGTAAACTTCTGCAGTTCTGGTGCTGGTACAAAGCAGATACCTACTAACTTCACTAGAGCTGCTCCAGAAGGTGGGACCCATTCATGCCCAGAGATTCAGAGTAAGTTCCCTTCAAAGAAATTGCCATTCCACACGACCTAAGCTTGAGCTTCCTCTCCAAAACATAAAAGGCCTGAACAGTAGAAAACTGTTCCTTCATCTGCCTCAGTTTGCACCAGCTTTCTTCAGATAACTCATTGTTCTCTGAAAAGAACCCAAATTTTCACATTACTTGAACTACAAAGTATTTCTTTCAAATGCTGGGACAAAAGGAACATTCAAAACCAATGATGCACACACAATTCTAAAACTCAACCTGTTGAGTGGAAAAAGCCATTCATGCTGAATTCAGAAGACCTTTATAGAACTGCACCTGAATTCTACTTTTTAATAGAGACCATTTCCTATTTCATAATTGAAACTATGTACAGAGATGTTCCAGTTATGCCAGAGACAGATTCACACTAATAACTAACCATGATAAGGTAACACTGATGTAGCCACATACCCCCGCTACCAGAAAACCCACGACTGGGTGAGGGCCCAGAATCCTATTTTTACAGAAATTAAGTTTCTATTGTGGAAAGGTCAGGGGAAAAAAAAATCAAATAGGACTTTCCAGTAACAAAACACAGTCCTTTAACTATCAGAGGGCCATGGGAATGATTTATGGCTGTCCCTTGGTTGCAGAGCCTGAAGATTCTGCCCAAAATCTCCCCTCTATTGCTCTGTGCTCCCATTCTCACTAGGGGGAAGACCCAGTGGAAATTTCAGAACAGCTGCATAAAGAAGAGGTTAAAAACCTACTGCACAGGTCTGCAGCTGGCATTAACACATGTCAGGGTAAGAAAGGGTCTTCTCTGTGTCTCCTTTCAGTCCAAGTGAGACAGTCAACACCCTTTTTTTATCCATTGTTCACCTACTTCATTCTGCAAGCACCGTGGAGTTAAGGTTTTATTTTAATTAGCACAGTAGGCCCTGATCTAGGGAGTATGAGCTACAGGAATATCAATTAGCTTGTAAAGCTGCCATTCAGAAAGGTCTCTGTGCTGCAAATCTGGGAGCTCTGGGGTAATTTTTATACCTCCAGAGTTTAGCAGTAACCCTTACCCACCCAGACCAGTTTCACCAGAGGGTTCCACTCACAGTATGGGAGCTATGCTTCAGCACAGCTCCTTGCTCCAGCTGGACTGCAGGTAAGGCTGTCCTGAGCCTTGACCTTCTCCTGCAGCTCAGAACCACCCAGCCTGAGCCCAGAAGTGCCCTGTCCCAGGGCCATGCCTGCTGTCCCAGGGCCATGCCTGCTGTCCCAGGGTAGCTGCTCCCCAAGCCTGGCAGACCTGCTCCACTCTCCTGCCTACCACCTCCAGCTCCTCTTCCATCACGAACTCCCTGCCCTGGCTGCTCCCACACCACTGGCCCAGGATCCAAGCTCAGGTGGAGCCTCCAGAGGGGCTGGTTTGGGAAAGCAGAGCCTGCAGAGAGATGATCTCAGAGCCCTGATCATTTTCAACCCTGCTCTCTCTCCTCCCAGCTCTGCCTTCCTCCCGCTGCCATGCTGCCTGCATTTTAGTCCCATAGCAGGGACTGCATTTCACTCATTAAGATCTCTAAGGAAACTGCCTCTTATAATTTAGTACATCCATCATCTGGTTACACTTCAGCTTTTCCTTACCTTTGCCTCGCAAACACAATCTAAGCTGCATTCAGAAAGGTGAAGACAGGGGGTCATGCAAAACAATCGTCAGTGCTGTTTTAAGCACTGCCATTTTCAAATGTTTTGGAAAAGCAAAGCCACCAGAATCACTAATTGGCTGAAAATCAAGAGGGATTTTTTTATTTGTTGTTCTTTAAAGCAGTTTCTCTGTTTTGTTTCAGCTTCTTCACTTTCAGCTGTGCTGGGGAAGAAAGGAGCTTGGTCCATCCAGAGGTTTATTCAAAACATCAAACTATGGCTGAGAGCAGAGATGGTCCTCTTAAAGCTGGTGTCTTGAAATTAGGAAAACAAATATAACTGGAGAAATACTCAAAATCAGTACAAACAGAGCAAATGTTGTGCTATTAGAGAATGAATTATTGTGAAAGCACGGAATTTACTGCTTAAATACCACACTGAACTCACACCCAAATTCAGCAAAATTATTTGATTCCTGTCAGTCTCTTACCTCATTTCCATTCATTTCAGTGATTAGGCAGAAATCCAATAGGATTCTATATTTTTATAACTTAAACTAGTCTTCATTTATTTGTAAAACACCTAAAAACATTTTGGCACTGCCAACACAATCTCTCTGTTGAGAGTCTCAAGGACTTCTGTGACTTGAACTTGATTAATGCCATTACTTTTGACAGCTGGAGGCAAGCAGGCTCCACTATCCCCATCAGGGACAGCAAAATGTCACAGCTCCACAAATGCTCTTTCAAAACAGCCAGATTTTAAGCCACCACTAAATTGGTCATTACTATTTAAGAAGACTGAGGAATGAGAATTCTCCCCAGATGCAGGTGGGATAAATACTCTGAGTCCTGATTATGGCAGAACTCATGGATGCCTCTCAGCAAGCCATTCAGTATTTTCTTTTTTTTCATCTTTTTAGCAAATAAAAATGATTTTGTTCCATATTGTGCCATTTTAAATAACGTGATAAGTCTTTGGAGCAACTGATCTTCTGCCAGTAGGGATTAGTGTAATATGAAATATTAAGGAGGACATAATGCTAAAAGGTCCAGCTGGGTACTAAATTTTTTCAGCAGGGAAAGATTTTAGTAGTTATCATAGCAGCACAGTACAGGTCCAAACCTTCTGTGACAATTCTCTTTGCTCAGTATTTCTTTTAAAGGAAACCCAAACAGATGTATTTTTTAAAATTTTTAAGAGGAGGTGACATAAAAAGTGACATGAAAAGTTGTAAAAAAAATTCACTTTAGACATGCCTTTATAAATTTGAAATCCAGCCATGGAAGAGTAATGGAAAGATGCAGGTAAGGCACCAAAAAGAAAGTCTCTTTCTTCTACCCCTCTATTAGAGTTACTCTTTTTTACTTATCACCTATGTATTTCTAAATCCTGACACTTCACATGCCTAGACATTGAGATGTTCTTGTGAATCATGAAAAAGGTTCCCTTCAAGCAGTTCTTCTTCCTTTCTCTGAGGGTTCTAAGAGAATAGACACTTCCAACCATTGCGATCTTTATCTGCTGCCTTGCTAATGATGCCTCAGACATCAAAATATCAATAACTTTCAGTTATTAGAACAACAGGAACTGTATTTTAAAGCAGAATGGCAAACATCTAAGTGGGAAGATCAAGTGATACTTGGCACAGCTGAGGAAAGAAATACATTGAAAGTAGGGAAGTACTAGAGAGAAAAATACCCTGTGCTGGTTCTCTCTGTCAGGTGCAATGTCTTAGGTGATACCAGTGCTGCAAATACCTTTGTCTTTATCTAACATCAAATGTGAGTGGCTTACTTTGTTTTTCCTCAAATTTTTTCTCTTTTTACCTCAGCTTAAAGAAAAACAAAAGAAAAGAAAAAAAGAACGTAATCAAATGTAATTCTACTCTTTATATTAGTTACCCATTAAAATTTCATTTTCAGACATCTTGGGGGAAGGAAAGTTCACTTATCATCCAATTTGATCTCCCATTTCCAAAAAGCATGTAATTAAAGTGCAATCAGTCTCTGCCTAATGCATTTTCTAGAAAGGCACTCACCCCTGAAGAAATCCAGTGATGCTGCTTTGCAGTATAAAGACATTTACTCCTTCCAGAAGACCCCCTGACAACTTTTCTCTGTACAATCTTCAACTGCCCAGCAGACTCCTAAAATTAGATACAAATTTCATTTGTGCTCCCTAACAGAATTTTGGCATGACCCAAATGAGTGTTTTTCATCTATCTGAATATTGCATATTCCCTTTGTGTTGCATCCCATCCTCCTTTTTTCCTGAGTGCATCCATGTTTGCAACTGGCCAAGTTTCCAGTCATATAAAATACTAACAAATTATTTTATATTACTGTAACCATCTTACTGGGTGATCCAAACATCTCTGGAAGACTTCTGCCTCATGCCTCTTCTTTCAATAAAAATTTTCCTTTGTCATGCACTTTAGGGTCAGCCAATTGGGCAGTTCTTTCAAAATTATCTTTATTCTCGTTGTCAAATCAAAGTAAAATTACTGTAGGGTGCTATTTTTCTTAGCCAGATGCATCATCCAACTAACAAAATTATAATTACCTCCCAAGGCCCATTTTGACAAAGCCACGTGAATTATCATGAGATGAAAACATGCTAAAAGGGAATATTGCCATTTTCTGACAACCAAATGGAGGCTGCAGTTGGAAAAGAGCTACGGGTTGATCTCCTTTACTGGACCAGGTTGGTGACAAATTGGGGGGTGGCCTTGGAGGACAGCTGGATTTTTGGCCAGGACACTTCTGGAGTGTATCTGCATGGACTTAAAGTGAGCTACAGCTCCAGTTGTCCAGAAAAGCAGCTGGAGGACAGAAAGAACTACACCAACACATTCTGTAGTGGCTGCCTACACAATGCCCCAATGTGACAGCGACTGCTGCTGCACGTGGTGTTCACATCTGAAGGCACAACAGGAATACAGGAAAACTTGGCAGAAGTGTATAATGGTTGGGATTAATTAAACTCAGGATTTAATGTGCATCCCCTGACACATGAGAAGCTTTGTTGCACATACTTGAGGAATAATAATATGTGTGAGGTTTCTTGAGGAGATTTTATGGAATAGGCTTTACAGGGTCTTTGACACAATGGTTTGGGGAAGCAGACCGCACAGAGAATTAGCATAATCTTTTTTCATTGGAACAAAATCCCTTCCTCAGCAGAGAGCTGCACTCTTCTATGAGTTTTTACAAAGAATCATATTTATCAGACTATTACATGATATTAACAATGACTTTTAAAACAATTTCGAAGGAGACAGCAGACTGAAAACATATCAATTAAAGCTTTTCAAAACATTATATCACTTATTCTCCTTTGAGTCACTGAATTGCTCAGCAATTTTCCTCAGTGGAGTTATACATTCAACACCAGGGAGCAAAGTCTAGTCCTGCTTGTTTAGTTTGTGGTGTGAAGCATGGGGGTTTTTTGCGTGTAATCTAAAAATTAGGACCCCTTATCCCAGCCTGGGTGAGAGATTCTCATGCTGTCTGTGCTAAATATTTGAACTTCAGTAGGTGCCCTCACAACTGCTTGAACATTAACAGTCATCACATTCTAGATCATCCCATGAAATGTTTCAATTTTGTTTGTTTAGATTTTTTTTTGGTAAAAAATACTTATTTGCATACATTTATTTACTATTTAGGAATCTTTATAAACTTCAATTTAGCAGCATTTTTTCTGTGCATTTTTTTAACCACTGGGCTTCAACCACAACTCCAAAAAAAAGTGCTGCAGTTTTGGATTGAGTTTAAGCTATAAACATTGCACAGTAGAAATATTCACAAATAAGCCTTTCAAAGTTAAAATTCTGCCTTCTACCATTAACTATTTTAGCAGATATTAAATAAGCCAAGAGTGAAAGTATATTTTTAAAAGTTTTAATTCTGAAAGATCCATTTGTTGAATATCTTTACTGAAGAATAACTTTAAACATCACTGAAAGCTACTAATGGTTGTCAAGTCTTGAGGGTGATTGTCACTTTTACCAATACTCTGTAAGCTGTTTTTAACAATTCCTTTTAGCTGTGTTGGTTAATAGAACATTCTTTCAATGCATTCTGGACATCATTTTCATGAGTGAATTTATTGTTGGCTTCCATTGAATTGTAAATCAGGAAATACCTACATTATATATTTATATATATATATAGACACACACATACGTATGTGTATATATGAATGTAATATATATATGTACGTGTAATAATAAAAAATGCAGACTGCAATCACTTATTGTAAATGTAAATCCAGTCCAAATTTAGCAGCTACACAAAAAATATTGGACTAAAATCATCAGAATGGAATTTTATCCTCCTTTATTGAAAATAGGTTTCTCTCTTTATTTGTTTTGTGGCTCATGTTCTTTTATCTCAGCCTTTTATGGGGCAAAATTATTTATGCAGGTTTCAGAATCTCACAAACCTTTCCACCTTGTCAAAAATGTTGATAAAGGTTTGGTATAGACAAAAAAAAATTTCCTTAGTATTACTGGCTTATACTAGAATGGGGTTTGATTTTTACATTACACAAGTTTGCACATTCCAGTCCTGATTTAGGACTGGTTTAATTGTTGATTTGAGGTATTTCCAGGGAAATGCCCAACCTAGCCCTGTTGAAATGAAGTTTCAGTGATCATTCTGTGAATGAAACAAAGCAAACAAATATCAAAGTAAATATTAGTTTCTACACTTAAACAGGAAAAAATTAGCTGTATGTGCTCTAAATGAGTAATCACTCACTAAGTCTTACAGGAATGATTTTTTGGGTTTTTTTGGATTGTAAACTGGACATGAATCAACAGTGTCAGCCATTGGGGCAAAAGATACCAGGAGGAATAAACCCAGCCTAAAATACACAGCACAATCCTTTCCACTCAGTGAGACCCCACTGCATGAAAGGTGTGGGCCAAGTGGAGACAAGGGGAGTGCAAGAACAGGAGAGAATGTGATTTGACAGAGGGGTTTTGTGTGGCATGAGAGGACAGTGCTGCAGCTTTCAAGTGGCAGAAAGCTGCGGCAAAACTCTGTGTCCCTGGCAGTGGGACAAGCAGTAATGAGCTTAGGCTGCATTAGAGGAGATTCAGGTAAGCCACGATGATAAATTTGCTAATAATGGGATAATGAAGCCCACTGGAACAGATTGCCCAGGGAGGCAGTGCAATCTCTGCTATGGAGAGATGTCTATCAGGAGCTGGACAGGCTCTGGGCAAGGACAGGGATTAGGTGTCCCCTTGCTGTCCTTTCATCCCTGCTGCTCAGGACTGTGCTAGGAAATCTCCGAGGGACCTCACGGCAAGCTGAGTGTGGCTGTAAATGCACTGCACCACTGCTGCTCTCAACTCCTCACTTCAGGCCCCTAAAGCATTCTGATTTCTGATTAAGCAGCCTTTAAATTCCGGAGATTCAGTGGGAGGAAGGGGGATTAAAGCCTCTGTACAGTATTTCATCTGTCAGTGAGAGGTCCCATCAATTCTAAATTCATCACGATGCAAATGGGAGTGGAAGCACTGAGATTTTTCTTTGGCTGAGAACTCTTTGTTCACGACTTATCACTGCACCACTGTGACTGTGCTGTGTAATTCTTCAGTGGAATGAAGGCTCAGAACACTGAGTCATGTTTGCAGTAAAGGAGCACAACCAGAGAAGTCATTAAAAGTAATTTTGCCTAAAAGAATCATTAATGATGTTTGTCCAGTGTTCCATGATTTCAGCCATTACAGTTGGAAAAAAAAATGTTCCACACTGAGAAACATATATTTTCTGTCTGATGGACCCTGGAAGAGGCCCACTGTTCTGTTGTGTAAAAGGGAGTTTGTTTTTATTGTTTAAACTCCACAAAGTTTTTCTAACTATGGTTCAACTTTTGGAAATGGTGGCACTAAATCTCTGACCACATGAGAACACTGTAGGTAGGTACACACAGAAAATGACTAATGGGGAAAAAAGAGAAGTCAATAATTTTGAATTGCATTTGCAATTGTTATTACCTATAATGTCCTGAACTCTTATTTTTATTTAATTGGGTTTTCTAGGAATGTAATGATTTTTAAACTATCATATGCTCATTATATTTCAAATACTAAAATCCAGTTATGCTATCTTAGTGTTTCACCAGTTTTCACTGCCATTAAATTTAGCATTTAGAGTCATTAAAGAAAGAACACTCTCTCCTTGTAAACAAATTTGCTTTTGAATTTGACCTTTGACTATATTTTGCAAAATGCTTCACTTTATGATTGTCTGCAAACCATTTAGTAAAGCTGAATATTTGAAATTCCCTGTTTGAACTATTTGACTGGTCATCCAAACCTGGCTGTTTCTCTTGTGTGAGTTTCTGTTTTGGAAAGATAAAACTTTTAGACAGAGAAGGATGAGGGAGAATCACAGGACTTTGGATTTTCTCAGTAAGAATGCAGTCTAGGGAAGGATTGTTTCAGATAAAACAGCCATAAGTTTCACTGTGATATAAGAAATATCTTCATAGATTTGGGCAGGTGTGTTGTTCCCAGACTTAAAATCCCAGATTGGCAATGTGTCACTTTGCCATTTCCCAAAATACCACAGGGATTTTTCACTGATTTTACTATCAGTTAGTGGGACTTGGTCTGTAAACCTTTATGAAACTTGCTGTCAATATTCCTGTTAGCTTGTTGGGTAAATAAAAATGTCCTATTCCATGGGAAACACACATTTACTTCTTTCAACTTTCCTTCTGATGGATTCTCTTAAAATCATTCCATTCCCCTCAATTATGCTGTGACTTTTTATATCAGATTGAATAAAACAGACATTTCATATTCAGTAAGATGCCTCTTAAATTTAGATGAAAGTGGCTGCAAAAGGAGACTTCACAGGACAGGAACAACCTTCTGCTCTTTTGGGCACAGAGCCCAGAATAGAAAGGTGTTTTATTAAAAGCTGTTAAAATAAATATTTCAATTAAAATAATTTAGCACTGGACTTCCCTGATTTCCTCAAGTTCCTGTTCTGCCTCCTGTGGGTTGGGCACATGATTTTGGCAGCTTCCAGGCAGCACCTGGCTCAGGGATTTCAGTGGGGCACCTTTTCCACTTGCAAGGTGAGTCAGGCAGGAGGGAAGAAAATCTGTTTTTCTGCCTTTGTAGGAGAGAGTGAGACAGGGGAGATGTGAAACTCATCTTTCAGAGGACACAGAACACCCCAGCAGCATTTCCAAACAGAATTATTAGGGATTATCAGCTTCTTTTTTTTTTTCTTAAATAAGAAGGAGGGGATGGGAGGGGGGGAACAAGGCATCCAAAGCATTTCTTCTGAAATCTTTCCGTTCAGGCCCTATTTGCTGTCATGCAAATGCCAATTCAGTGTGTAAATACAGCAGGGAAAATAATACTCATTTAGCATCATATTTGAAATTAAAAGGCACTGCAGGTTTTGAGGTGCTGAGCACATACTGGGTCAGAGAGATATTTTTTAAGTTATGTCTTTAGTCCAACATGACTTTGTAGTTTTTAACCATTTAACTCATATTTGTGGTGAAACTTGCCAATTAAACCCTGAACATTCATATTAAATATAAATGAGTTTTCACATTCAATTAGTCCCTAATATGAATACCCCAAACTAGGATTTTATAAATGACAAAATGTTTGTTTCTATTCTTTGGGTACCTGGTTTACCAGGTAGAGGTACAACACATAAGATTATTCAGAATCACACTTGGTTGAGAATTCAGAAGAATCAGAGATTGTTATCATCTTACATTTGCCTTGGTTCTAAAAGGCTAAATTCTGGACTTGGGAGATTTTTCTAAAAATTAGATCCACTGCAAGAACTTAAGGGGTAAATTCAGCCTGGAAATGAAGACAAATTTCCTGCCAAGAGAGGCAACAGAAGAGTTTCCTCAATAAGGTTTTCAGGCCAAGATTAGATTTCAGGATGAGAAGCATTTTACAGCTCTTGGATACAATGGAAGTGAAAGCAGATCAACCAAGATAAAAGATCTCAGTCACCAATTATATATCATTTACCTGAATTTATGCCTTCTTGATTATTGTGCCATGCCTACATGGATATTCCTTATCAAAGAAACAGAAATCTCAGATGCTTAGTGGCTCCTGGTCCTAATCATTTGTTAACCAACTTCAGCCTCTCACAGGCACCAAAGAAATCTCTCTCCTCTCTTTATAAGGAGAATTAAAGCCAGGTTCACACCAATGTAAGATACAGAATGAGGATGTTTGGTATGAAAAGATGTCAAATACTATAAAAATACTCTTGTTATGGCTAAAATACTGACAGATTCCAACAGAGGGTAAACAGGTCAGAAAGAATTCTGGTTGTCTCAGTGTTTATGTCACCAGGTTATCCAGATTAATAACTCAAGGGAAAAGCATTGATTTATTCAATTATGCCAGTATTAGACTAACTGAAAATATTACCATCAGTGTTGAGTAGGAAACTCTGGTTCTCATAGTTTATCTCCATTATTTCTTTAGGGCAATACACAAACTGTTGAATTAATATCTTCCAGTAAGAATGCAGTCTCCTGATGTTTTACTTGAATTTTAAATACTACTTTAAATTCTACTGTAACAAAGGAATGCTTGTAATGACAGATACAACCCTTAAATAAAAAGCTAATGTTAAATTTTGCCTGACTAAAGCCTAAATCAAACTGAAGAATCAACTTCTTTTCAATGGGAGTGAGCTGATCTTTTGACTTAAGGCTCTTAAATCAGGATATAGGAGACCTGTGCCCTTACCCGTAGTTCTGATATTCTGGATGATGATTTCAAAATTTCAATTTTTTCACTGTTATGTTTTGCCTTTGCATTATTTTGTTGTCTTTTTAAATATTCCACTA
The DNA here is from genome assembly GCA_013400955.1 of Drymodes brunneopygia. NCBI lineage: Eukaryota > Metazoa > Chordata > Aves > Passeriformes > Petroicidae > Drymodes > Drymodes brunneopygia. The sequence goes on along the minus strand of VZTZ01002460.1, from coordinate 124,000 downwards.
TATCAGTACTTCTGCTTTTGTAAAGAATATTCCTGGGTTTTTTTCTCCTGCAGGCAGACAAGCAAAATTCTTAGAAGGGATTGTTTAGAGGTAGGAGAGATCACATATTGTAACTGAAAATTCCCCCTTGCAATACCCACCCAATCTGCAACTGCACCAGACCCATGAAATCAACTTACACATGAAATTTTCCTATTCTTTTCAGTGCAAAACCCATCTGTGTATTTGTCAGATGTGGCCATGATAAGCATTTTTCAAAATAATTCCATAGCTGCTCTTTCTCCTCCAGTTTACACTAAAGTGATAGAGGAAACTTTGTAATTTTTTATATACCTGTCTCCAAATCTGGAAAACTATTTTTTTAAAAAATCAACCAGATTAGAATGAGTGGGAAAGTGGAAGCATTCTTGTAAAAAATGAAAGGAAGGAAATGCAGGATATACAGATGTGTACATGCTGTGTGTAACGGGGTTTTTTTACATCTGAGAAATGTGAAAGTTCACTTCTTTGCTTGGGGAAAATTAAGTTTACTTCAATTTGTGTCTAACTGCAAGATAATGGCCTCCAAAATAACCACCATGAATTTTTAAAGCTGCAAGTCAACTTGTGCTGAACTTTGAAGCCAGTAAGAATGTTTTAATGTGCCAATGAATTCAGAGTCTTAATCTAGGAAAGGAAAAGAAAAAACCCAAATAAAGGAGACTCACAATGCCTTGCACATTTTAATACCAAGCGTGATAATGCACATCCAGCCAAACCTACTGACTCAGTGGATTTTCTGTTACATAAAGAGTCTAAATCAAGCTCAGTGTCTTTTAAAATTCTGCATCTGTAGCTTTAAATGCAAGCTGTGGTCTTGCAGCATAAATTAATTGGATGAGGTACTTAGTGTAGCTAATGCAGGAAGTCAGACTTAATAATCAGTGTGCTCCTGCATGCCCTTAAAATCTATGAAATGCCAAACAAATACTTTAGCAGGAGATCCACTGCAGACGACATCCCCAGGGGAAAAATCTGGCCTTTGATTTTATGTATCCATCAATACTTTAAGAGAAAGGTCTTTTAATATATGGTTCCGGTCAGACTAAAGGAAATCTCTGATGTATGAAATGCAAAGGTCAAATGACACTTAATAAAAATTTCAACACTGGAAAGTGAGGAAATTAGCTTTGTTTTATAACTGGCTTCCTGCTGTCCTGGATTCTACGTGCTAAGTCTGTGCCTTTGTTTTAGGCACACAAACCCTCAATTTTCCTGGGCTGGACACCCCACTAAGGCAACACAATTCTGTTCTGCGGTGAAAAAGAATTTAATTTGACCAAATGTTTAACATTGAGCACAATTAACCCCACTTTAGCATTTAATCCAGGAAGATGAGAAGGATGGATCTGCACTTTGTGTGCCAAATGTAAGGATACTGGAGTAGCATCACCTGTGCACTCTTTGCCTCCCCTCTCAAAATTCATCTCTCTTTTTAATTCAGCTCTCTGTTTTTCTGATGTTAAACAGCACAGGACTGGGAGGCACCTTCTCCTACAAGCATAATAGTGACAGAATTTTCATTAAAATGAAAAAGGTGAAAATAAACAATGTTTTTTCTAAGTATAATTTTGCAAGAAAACCTTGGAGGCAATAAAAGAGGGCCCAAAAAATGCCCACAAATCCATCCATGCCCAAGCCCTGATATAAACCCCTTGCTTGAGGACTAAACTAAAGGCAAGCCTCCATTCACATCTGCTTTGGGCAAGAGATTCCAAGAAAAAGGCCACAATATTATAATTTTCCTCCCAGCAAAAGGGAGAGAAATGGAAAGGACTAAAGGAGTAAAAGGGCTGTAAAGTTTGGGGGTTTATGTCACTGAGTCAAGCCTTAAAAATCTTTGATCTCTAAGTTTTTGCAGAATTCCAACAAATGACAGCTGGTCTCATGAAAGGAAGCACTGTAACACTGTTTTAATTAATATTTAGAACACTTTTTACTGTCTATTTGCCTTGCACAATTTTCTTTCCTCCCTTTATAAAAATACGGTTTGATAGTCATTTGGCTCAGGATTACAGGCAGAGAAAATTAAATCCTGAGCACCAGAGCAGTTTAGTGTCATTTTTTTTTCTGGTTTCTGATGGTAGCTTGAGTCAGTGTTTCAGATATTAAGCTTTTTAAAAACCTTAACCAAGCTGAGATAGAAGGAAAAGTCAGAGCAGTAAAATGTACAAGAGGTAGAAAAGACACCTGGTGTGTCATTCTTCTCTCTGAATGCAGCAAATCTTTACTGCATGGGCACTCAGCAGACAGAACCTGTTTATTTGCAAGATCATTAATTAAGAAAATGAAGCTTAGAGTAATTTTTGTCTTTTTTTTTTCAATTAATCAAAATTTCCATGCAAGAGATATCCAGCAATTCAGCAGAATGCAGAGGTTTAAGGAAGGAATAAACCTGTGTTCCTTATTGAAATTTGGGGTTGAATAATTGAAAAAAAAAATCCCCACACCCTTTTTTTTCACCCTGGTAATTAATTACCATTCACATGGCTTTAATAAACAGAGGAACAGAAGAAAATAAGTAATAGATTTTCAACACCAGACTAGGACAACCATGATATCTTCTTAAAAATGCCAGCAGCAGCTTTCTCTCTGCAGCTGATAACATTAAATGTGAGCTGATGTCACACTTGGTGGGCTGCTGGCTGCTTGGAGAATAATAAAGTCGTCTAATCTGAGCTGATACATTACACATACACACATACATCTTTGAGAAATTATAATCACGTAATGAATTGCATGTTTAAAATAGTGAAGAGTAAACGTGATTATTAGGGGATCATTGCAGGCAATAACATTTTGTAAATGTCTGGTTTGACTGCAAGCATGGATAAGTCACTCAAATGTTTCTGGAAAATCTTAACAGAGGAAAAGGGAGGCAAAATGTACTTTTTGAAGAATAATTTTTTTAAAAAAAGGAAAATCAGAGGTACTGTAGATTTTGAAATCTCATTTTGCAAGCAGGAACATCACCTGCAAGATAAAAAAAACTCCATCACCCATATACATGTGATAAGGTGAAAGGTAACATTTCTCAACTGGATTTTAATATGAAAATTTACTTATTAAGTAGAAAGAAAAGTCCTTGATTAAACAATGGAACATTTTGCAGCTTTTCACCCTTTCAATGCTGCCTTCATCTTTCCTCCTTCCTGCCCCTTTATTTAAATGGTTGTATTTCCTCAGTAACCCTCAGGAATGAACTGACTCAGTCCAGTTCAGACAATCCCTTCCAGTGTTGCAGCTCTTGCACTCAGCTCAGGCAAAGGAGCTGAACAGACTGAACAAACTCAGAGATATTTAATGACTCCTGGCCACTCCTTCCTTGCAAAACAAAGTTTCTGCCTTTTTGCCTGTTAGCAATCATACTGCATAGAGAGAGAACATAGTCATAACCCAAAATCCAGCAGGTGTTTAAGAACACAATTACCTTCCTACCAGCCAGGAAAGCACCCGAGCACATTGGTAAAGGCCAGCTTGGAGGCAGCTCCAGCACAGTTAAAGCAGCTGAACAAAGTTTCAAGTAATTCCTACATCTCCAAGGTCAACACTGTGCCCTGGAGGAGAATCACTTCCCCTCTCTCGTGCAGGTCTGTAGCTCTCAGAATTTCTTTCCCTTTCCTTTGTTCCAAGGCAGTGGGAGAAGCAAATGGAAGCTCATCTGCCTCTACATATGAAGGGACTGTTCATTCTGTGCACTTTACTTGTATTTTTGATTGTATAAGCAAACAGCTACAGCCAGTGACTCAAACCTTTCTCTCAGCCCTCCTGAAACAAGTAACAATAAACACTCTTCAGGCAGTTTGCCATAAGTTCTGAAACAGAAAGAAGCAGCTTGGTTTCAAATGTGACTTTGAGCTTGAAGCGCTGATTGTTGTAAGGAAGGGTTTTTGTTATGAATTTAATATGGAATCAAGGACAACAAACAACCAGTGAACAGAAAGATGTTATTTTTCAGCATGAATTAACCAAAGTTTTGCAAGGCTGATCTTTCCTTTCATCATCTTGAGATTGAATCAGGTAAGACAGACCAGTGCCTTCCCTGAATAAAACAGAACAGAACAGACTGAAGGTGGTAGCATATTGTACCTTCATCTGAGTTCTCAAAAGAGAAATGGATCCCATTGTGTGCAGCAGTCTTTCAAACTAAACAAAGGCTATCCAGCTTAGTTTTAAGATTATACACTCCGATTGTGTGTCCTGACAGAATCACTGCCAATACTTTGTATTTCCGTAGTTTACACTATCAGATTCTTGCTCACTGTCTTAGAAAAACTATTCCAATAAGCATGAAGGCATTATTCCCTATAAGTCATTAGAGAAAAATTGTGTTTAATGTATAATAAAACACTGACAAAATTTCCTCATCACTGATGTAAAAATTTTATACAATCACCCTTTCTCTGGAAAATATATATTAAGCTCCACATGTGACCTGAATGGTACTACACCTGCACAGCTTGAAATATAATTTAGACCTTGGAAAAGAAGCTGTAAAATGGGCAGCCTGTCCTTTGATTAATTACAAAGATTTTTTCATGTTCTCTCTGATGCAGTACAGCAGCAGCATTCTCTCCCACTTTACGTGGCCTTTGAGAATTTCAAAGTGGTACCTCTGAATACATGGGAAGAGCTGCCCCTTTCTACTCCCTTGCACGGGAGACCAACAGGAGGCTCTGCTTAATTTTGCACACAAGAGATTTCTCTACGGGCCAGGAAATGCCTGGAGAAAAGGGAAAAGACTTCAAGTTCTTATCAGCTAAAAGTTCAAGTTTTGAAGGGCAACTTTCTTCGTTGTCTCTAGTTTCTCTTGCCCCTTTGCTTATCCGGCTGCAGAAGAAGCTCAAGGAATGAAGGTTTGGAGGGCTGCACTGCAATTTTTCCACCTCCTCTCACAAAAGACTACACAGAACCCAAGTTACAGCACCATGAGGGCAGCAGCAAAGCTCTACAAAAGCTGAGAGAGATGGTAAATTATGGAGAATTCAGAGAGGAATGGGGTGGCACACACAAGAGCCAGAAAAATGGCTGTGCCATGCATTCAACATGAATCAGGACATGCCCAAAATCGCTGAGTAAAATCAGCCTAGGAAGCACATCAAAGCCAAACTGAACAAAACCTAAGATATTCTTTATGTACAGGAGTATCCCAGTGCACACAATTACATTCTCTCTTGCCAGACACTTTAAAAAACAGCTCCCATTGGAAGGGGATGGTAAGAGAAAGATAATTGCATATGGACTTAATTACACAGCATATATTAGAGATAAATGGCACTTTTGTTTTCCAAAGAAAATAATCATAATCACTACAGAGCCTTCAGAATCTTTAATTGCCTTTGAGTAATTATCCATTTCTCCTTACACTATGTTCAATTTAATTTGTGCAAAAATTAACTGAAATAAAACACAAAAGTAAAAACAGTCAGGTTTTTCTCTTTAATTATTTATTTAAGATTGGGAAGATAAATCATCCCAGATTTTAAAAGCTGTTTTCTTCATTCTAGTTATTAAATTCTGGATATTTATTTCCTGTTGTTGGTAGAGAATCACCTTGTGAGCTCACATATTAAAAAAGACAGCCATAACCATTTTAATGGTTTTATAAATTAGTAAGGTAATAAACACAAAATAAAGGTATTCTGCATAAAGTGTGTTCTTCATTCATTTTTATGCTGCTGACACCAGTTTAGTTTTTAATTATGATACTGTTTTGTGATGCACTGGTAGCATCACTGGAAAATGTAATAATGAAGTCTTTTTGTAACAAGATATATAGAAAATAATAGGAGATTTTGCCATGGTAAACAGTCTCTGAAAAGCAAGACAGAAACTGCCACTTGTGTGTGACAATGAGGGAGTCTATGTTTTAATGCAATGTGGATTAGCTACACTTTGGTGTGGAATTTTTTGTTTTTAGAAAAAGAGGTGGAGCACATTTAGTACAGGACTTTTCACAAAATCAGTCTCAGCTTTGTGTTACCGTTCCTTTTTCCATAAACTAAACTCATTGTAGATCTGGTTTTGTGAAAAGTCAATTTTTTGCACTGCCATCAAGTGGAAATTGTATACATCAGTAGGGACAGAAACCTTTCAACAGGATATAAGAAAGAATTTTAAATAGAATCTTATTTCTTTTTTTCAGTTCTGGAGGTACAAACAAGATTGAAATTCTTTCCAGCTACACCTCTTTTTTCATTTTGCATGCTTTCTGAAGTCATCACTGTCTCTTATCCTTGGCCTGTATGTAGTGATGGGTGTTTCAAATCAGGCAGCTGCTGGTGTCTCAGCCAGCACAAGAAATAACCTTTCCTCCCCTGTGTGTGAAACTGGACTTGATACATTATTTAGTAAACTCATGCAAAATTTCTGGGTATTAGTGACAACCCAAAGAAATGCTGAGCTTCTTAATTAATTCCAAGTGAAAGAGATTAAATTCATCCTTTGTTAAAAAGATCATCTGAGGAAGGTCACAAGCTAAGGCCACACTAAGGAGGACCATGGCAGAAAAGTCATGTATTACCTATTGCCTGTCCTATTAGCTGCTGGTAAAGTCCAAAAGTCTGAAGCCTAAAATTACAGGAGCAATTTGCTTTTCACAAGTGAGCATTCAGTCCCTGGTATCCTGGTCTCTGCCACTTCTTCTAAATCCTTATCAAATAACAAACAGTATCTGCAAGTTTTAGTCTGATGCACAAGCTAAGGCAGAAGAAAATATCTATCTCCTCTTGATTCCTTAGCAAAATCATTCCTTACAGCTCTAAAATTAGTACAGGCACCACAGAGCTCAATAAACTGAAACTGTCAGAAACCTTCCTAAAAGGTGGCATGAATAAAAATGAAAGGAATGAAATTCTGAATTCTTAGCTATCTTGTCAAGGAAGAAGTCACAGATGGCCCATTGAGGAAGCAATTATGGATGGAAGGCTCATGATCCAAAAGCTTTGTGCCAGTGAGATGAATCTTAAAGGTATCATAAATGATGATAATGTTAGGAGGGAGATACATAGCAGAGGAGAAAACATAAAGTGAAAGTGGCCCGTAGGATGGAGCCTCACTCATTTGTCACAGCTGCTACAGAAGACACAAAAATTGCCATTTTTTCCCTTTCCCCATCCCAGCCAGGTCCAGCTCCTTCTTTATTCTGAAGCTCTCAAGTAATTTCAATATTCTGCTGGATAACAGCCACCAGCAGCTTTGGTAGCCTGCGCTTTCCAGGGAAATTTGATCAGGGTCATGCCCAGAACTAAAGAAATGCACTCTGACACACAACTTCCCTGCATTTTAGTATAACCAGAAGTGGGAAAGGGTTATTTTTCAGGTGACTGAACCAGCTGAAAATTCTCCATCATCCAATTCAGTAACCAAATTCATCATCCAATGAGTAACCAAATGGTTGCTGTGGAAACTGCTGTGTCCCATCCCTGGGTGAGAAATCTTTTTCTCTAAAGTTGGTGGGTTCCTGTAACACAGAGCATTGTTCAAATATCATCAGAGAATGATGGCAGTGAATACAACAGTAAAACTGGAATAACAGCAAAGCTACAATTTTCTTTTATAGGCTACCTAGAGAAACTCTGTGAATGCAATTTGGACGTGCTAATATTAGTAAAACACATTTAGAAGCAAGAAAGGTTGACAATGATGAAACATTATATGAATGTCTTCTCCAAAACAGAGAAAATGTCATTCTATTCTGATTCATCATGTCTCCTTTGTGTATTCATAAATTTCCACCTAAAGATAGCTACAAATTGCTTTTTTAATCAATTTCACTTTTTTTCCTGTATAAATCATGTTTTTCCTTAGACTAGAAAAAAAATTTAGCTTTGCAAGTGGAACTTTATTAAAAGGTGTTTTCATCATTCCAAGCCTTTATTGCACTTGTCTGCAAGCTGGAATTTTTTTAGTTTTAAACAGGATGATAAATAACAGAGGGTTGACTTTTATGACTGGAATGTGTCTGGGAACATTAACACCACCTTTGACATAATGGCCTTTTTTTTTTCTCTTATCACTGATATCAGTTACACATTCACTGTGAAAACATTTTGGACAAAAAAAAACCTCAAGAAATGAGGATGTTGTCCAAGAATGCACAGAAGATTTTCATTCAAATTCTCCTTTACAATATCTGTCACAAGGTTATAGTGGCTCAATACCTACCTAGTCTAGGCAGAAAAAAAATTACCACCAGGTAAAAATGAGGCCTTATGAGTTCTAAAATTAACACAGTGTAAAAAATGAAAAGCATGAGAATGCCCACCTTTAATAGTGCCTTTTTTCCTTGTTCACTAATTTTAGGATTTCAGAAAAGCTGGAAATATTGCTTATAAAATATACCAGTCAGTCTGAGAATTTGCTGGATTTTTCAGGTACTTTTTACTCTGTAGAATGCTCCGTTTTCATTCCATCCAAAATTTTAAACTTTTCAGTAAATCTCACCTGACCTGATCAGCAATTCTGGCAATTCTGAAATTGCAATGTCAAGAAATGCACTATTTGCTGATTTTATTTTATTTTGACTGCCCAGTACTGGGCATGCAGTTTTACTGGTGGTGACTGGGACTTGGACTAGACAAGATATAAAAACAGAAATAATAGATATACAAATAGATTTTTAAAAATATAAAACCCTTTTCTAGGAAACATATTTCCTTATGTAAGGAAATCTGAGCAGGATTTTCTTCTGGCAAAACTGCCTGCATACCATATTGTTTGTTTTATCCTCTCTGACAAAGGCAAGCATGGTTGTTTACAGTTTATGAATAGCAACACACCAGCAGAAAATATTTCAAAGTCTGTGCAACTTATTTCCCTTCAACTAAGAACCTGATGTATTGTAAAGCCCCAGCATCTGCTGCCATTCAGCACGGGCCAACAATAGATTATTTCTGCTGCTGCTGCTGCTCAGCAAGAAGAAAAATATGTAATTTCTGCAGTCTTGCAACTGCCTTTCATAGCCTTTTTTCTTCTTCCACTGAAATCCCACCTGTTCAACAACTGAAAATTCTCCAGTATTAAAATCTGAGAATATACAGACAGCGCTGAACAGGGACCTTCTGTCTTTGCTACAAGTCAGAAAACCTTTTAGTGAAAAAGTTGAGGAAGCCTCAGGCTAGCACAACAGAAATGAAGCCCCTGGAGCTTGTAGGAATCACGCCAAGCTGATGGCTGCATTCAGCCACTGCTTCCACCTCCTCTTTTGTACAAAAATTAACTGAATCTCTCAGGTTCAGTAAGGAAACTGCCAGAATGCAGCAGGTGCTGGGACTGTCAGTAAAAATAGGAATAACAAATAATAGCAGATGAGTGGGAGAGCACGGAGAGAGGTTTAATCTGCCCACAGCACCAGTGCAGAGGGGGTGGAGAAAGGAAGAGAGAAATCGCAGGCTGAAAGGAGCAGGAAATACATTTTCCATTTAAAATGTCTTGTTCACTCACAGCTACCTTCAAAACAGTAGTTCAGAGGATAAAACAAGAACAATTAATTTTAAAATGTGTTAAAAGCAATGTGGAGATAGCAACTGTTACATGTGAGTTTCTGCCTGAAGCACACAGGGTTTTGGCCTCCCAGTTACATTATGAGGGAAAAACAATCTAAAGGCCCTGCTAAGCTCTGCATTTTTAATTCAATTTGTAGAAACAGGGGATGAGACAAGCACACAGAACTGTGGCTGTCAAATTTTCACCTGGATGTAAATAAACCTGTAACCCATCCAGACATCTTCCAGTGTAAGAGTTTAACAAATTACCACAAAAAAATTTACTGTAGGAGGCCAAATCTCAAAATAAAAATATTTAATGGATATTTTTATAGGATATAATAACTGGTGTTTCTTGATAATATAGAGGCAGCCCTAGACAGCCTTAAATCTATTATTTTCTGTGTTCTGAGTATATTCCTGTAGCTTTCTTTGATATTTATAAAAATCAGAATACCTGTAATCTGGTTTCTTAAGAGTGCTGTGGTATTTGCCTCCTCCCAGCAGCGGGGAGCTGAACACTTTAGAATGGCTTCCTTCTTTCCTTCCGTGCTCGTCTCCAGAAAAATCCACTCAACATCATTCTCTCCTAAATTGTCTCTCAGCCCTGCCAGTCTTTTCTTGAGTCTCATCTTCTTGGTGGCTCAGCCTGTGACAGTGTTGGAACATCAGCACCCAAAAAAGGAACATTTCAGCACTGGAACAACACATTCCCTTTGGGACAGGCTGCAAATCCTAAAACCAGCCCCTAAACTTCCAGGTACTGCCTTGTCCCACCTGTGGGTGTGCAAAGAAGCCTTGTCACCTTCTGCCTGTGGCAGGCTGAGGTGGTTCCATCCTCATTTAGGGCTTCCAAAGAGCCCCAAAATGTAGTCTGGCCATGCCTGGATGCCACACAACTTCCCACACTGACCATAACCATAAGTGGATTGGTGGAAACAAAGCAGTTAAAACAAACAATAAAACAATTAATTCCACAATTACCATTAGTTGTCTCTCACAGCCCATCAACATAGATTTCCTGACTGCAAAATTAAATCCTAACAATTAGTTAATGTTTCTTCTAAGTTTTGTACAGGCTGTATGGCTTTCTCTGGTCAGTAATATTCTCTTCAGAGTAATCTCTCAATGTTATATCAACCTTGCTGTGGTCTGATTTATCCTTCCCAGACACTCTGCACATACCCTGCTCTTTAACAGGTAAGTGTAGCCAGATTGGTGGCCATAAATCTCCCTAAGCAAGCCTTGGAGCCTGCACTGAAAATTATGATGCAGAGCAAATAAGGGAATGGTTACATGGAGTAGCTACAGGAGTTATCAGGAAGCAAACCAGGTTGTAAATTATATTACATCAACTACTCTGCTAAAAGCAATGTCTATGTGTGTGTGTGTGTGTGTGTGTTCTTTCTCAGTGGTGCAGGAGAGTTTGCTGCCCTAATTCTATTGAAATATTTTGCATTATTCTGGGATAAAAGCACAGAGTACTGCCAATTATCTATATCTGTGTCTATACTATATAAAGTTCTTATAGGGAGTGAATCCCTGTCCTCCCTGAACAGGTGTATTAACCTCTGAACCAGCATAACCACATTAAGTTATTGCAAGGTGACTGAGAGAATATCCACATTCCAAGGACTGCTGCATAAAGCAAGAATAAATGTATTCAAAATGTACAGTGGTAAGGGGAGTGTCAGTACTTGTTGTGTTCCTCCAGACAAACAACCCTGTGCCCACAGCACCCAGAGGAGGCAGCCAGGTCACATTTAATCTCAGATGGCAGGGCACATACAAGGGATAGATGTATTTGCTGCCATGACCCCTTTTCAGTAATAGGAAAACCTTGATATAATTTTGAAGAACCTACTGAACTCAAAAATTTAATTGATACTTTTTCCTTCAGCACTTCTACCATGTCAGTAAGCTTGAAATATTCTTGAGAGGCACTAAACCAACAAACAAAACGACTCTGTTTTCCATCTCCTAAGTACTCCCACGAAACTCTCCCTGAAAAACTGGGTAAGAACAGGAGGAGTGTTGGGTTGTTCTCCATAAATCCGAGCTGCACTATGATAAAACAAGTGGCATTCCATGCCCAGTGCACTGCAGAGAGTGCAGGGCAGAGGCTCTGAGGGGCTGAGGACTCCCCTGCCAGCACCCAGCACCCAGCCCTGGGCTGGAGGAGGTGCTGCAGATGGAGCCTGGCTCACCTGGGGGCTGCTCCATCATCTGCCAGATGATGCAGATAAGGCTTGAGCTTTCCTATCGATGCCCATGCAGTATCCAGTGAAAACAGGAAATAAACTCCTTCCAGACAAACCATTCCATTTCAGAGCACACCTGCACTTCAAGATGCATTTCAAGTGAGATCAGGCCAGGGGACACATTGGCTTTCTGTGCCTGAGAGACAGCTGAAGAAAGCAACTCTTATAAATGCCATTTCAGAATTGGAAATAGAAATGTTTCTTTTCTCCCTGAGTATTGCTGGCACAGTATCTTTTTACTTTTCTTTATATATAATATCATGTGCAAGGCCAGCTTTGAGTTACAATGCACAAAGCACTGCACAAAAGAATGGATTATCCAATATTTTATAGGCTGCTTATGTAACAGAGGAAATAGAGAAAAGAGATACAACCACCACAAAAAAGAGGTGTCTTGACTATGGCAGACCTTTATGGAGGAGGCAGGGATGACCATTATGTCATACCCTGGAGGAAACTGCATTGCCAGATGTATTTCAATTACAGGTGAAAATAAATTGGTTGCTTTTTGAACCGTACTGTAGGAGTGAGATATCCAGAATTACCCTGGATTTATTTTTTTGCTGCTGAAAATAAGCAACATTTGTGTTCCTAAATCACTTCTGATTTTATAAAGAACAAGTACAATAAAGCAAATTCTAGCAGTTTAGCCACACCACTTGTCATTGCTGCAGGACCAAATCCACAAACCCAGCCTGCAGGAAGCTGAATCAGACTGCACCAGTTAAACAATCACACCAAGAAATGTTCATGAATTTTCCCTGGATCACTGATGCTTCACCTACTCTATATGCAAATTTTTTTCAACAAACAAACCAAGCAAAATCCTTCTGCTCATTGACAATTTTTAAGCAACGAGAAAGACAATACTCCCAAGAAAGAATTAATGGGGAAAAAAATAACAATACTTACATTATACTTTTCATAACATTAAACATTTATAACATAACATTATACTTTTCATTAGCAGCTATCATAGTAGTATCATGATCCCCTTTTTTATTCCTTTTTAGTTAAGAAACTGAGAAACAGAGAGATGATGTGGTTTTTGAAAAGTCAGAAACTGATAAGCAATCTTTGTTCCATGCCTGATACTCAGCCAGTGAGACAAAACCTCATTGTTCCTTCCTGAAAAGGCTAGAAATGCTTAAGGAAAAGAAAATCAAATTAGCCCACTATCTTGGATACCTTTTTTACTGTAAAGTGCACAGGGTACTGAATAAAAATAGCTGGGTGGTTTTATTTTTTCCTGCACACAAGCTTTAAATGATTGTATTATTTATCGCAGGGATCATGGCCACTTTACTAAAAACTTCATAAGTATTTAAATATTCATCTTTTTTTTTCCCCTGGAAGATTTTTAGCAAAAAATGCTGGCAAGATAGTGGGTACAGATAAAGTGCGTGAGTCATAATCCCCTGACAGAAAAAAAGTGCTTTAAGTGACTTCTCATGTGTCTGCTTTTGAGTATGCAACTGGTTCACACAGAGCAATAAATTAACTTACTTTTCAATAGTGAAGGAGAGCCATGAGACTACTCAGAGTTCTGTGATGAGTAATAAGGGTTGAAAACAAACAAAAAAAAAATCTGAAGTAGCTAATTCTCTTTTTATAAACCACAATAGTTGGTGGCCACAGGTTTCTCAACAGGCATTTTTATGTTTTATACCATTCATTGCACATTTTGAAACTTGCATTAAAAATTTTATGACACCGCTGGGCAACCAGAAGAACACACAGGAGGTTCATTTACAGACAATTCCAGGGCTGAAGTAAGAACTTTATGTATAATCCTCCAGATCTAGAGTGCATATGGAATAATTCTACAGTTCAAAATTTGCTTTCTACAAACCAAATTCAAAGGTGTTAATAGGGATAGGATGAGGTGGATCTGAGGGCAGATTTGAAGATTTCTAAAAGAAGATTTACCTGTGGGTTTTATTATGCATTTTAAAAGAGAGAAGATCCAAGCCTTGGCAAAGACCTCACAAGGCTCAGATTTGTTTAATTTTGAACCCTCAGCTCATCCACACCATCAGGAAAGGACACAATCACATGGATCTTTTATATATTTTCAGTATGAAAGATACAGGTAAGAGAGAAGTATTCAATTTATTTCTGCTGTCCAGGACAGTTCTGCTGGGGACTGAATTGAATCTGAAACTGATCTCAGTAAGCAATCCTTAAAAGCTCGATTTTCATTCTTCTTCCCTTTACTTAAAACTCTTTCAGGAACTAAAGAGGATACTCTGGAAACAAGAAAATCGATGCTGCTCCTCTGGCAATCCAAGGCATATACCCTGGGTGTGGGATTTTTTAAATTATTCTGACTGAATTTTCACCCTTTTTATGCATCCACTTTGTATCTTTATAGCAAAGCTCTGTGTAGCGATACAAATAAAGAAAAGTCCTGTCAATCAGTCTCTTATACCCCAAAGAAAAAGAAGTAAAGTGTGTTATTTAGTCTTTCAAATGCCTGTTTGGTGAGCTTCTCTACGTTTCTGATATGCACACAGAGGTGACAGCTCTCCCTGCTATGCCATACTTCAAATTTTTTAAGCAATTATCCTCACAAGACTTCTTAGAGATGGAAAACATGGAACACTTCTGCCTACTTGAAGTGAAGAAGTGTCATCAATCCAAATTTACCAATTGTGGGCTAAGGTCCAGTGAGGTTAAACAATTTACTCCAAAACATAAATTGGTAAAGTAGCAAATTCAAGAAGTGATTTACGATAATTCTCCAAAATTTCTTTCAATTTTGTTTGAACAAGCTATAAACTTGGAAACTAAATGTTCCAGTTCTCAATGAAAACTGTTTTAGGGAACCTATGAAGATTAGCAGCTTTTGGATTTAACAAAAATAAATGGGTAGTCATCATTTTGGATTTATTACTATAGGATTTAAATTGTTCAAATTAGATATTGGTGAAAAAGAGTTCTTTGCATGTTTCTACGAGCTTTAAAGCCTCTCTGGGTACTTTAATCCTGACAGATGAAGTTTTGCTATCCTGCTCTGCTCCTCATGAATTTATGACTGCCAACCAAACTACTCCAGGAGTTCCTGTTTTCCACCATCAGCCATCTCAAGATGATTGCTTGAAAAAAGATCTTCTTACCCTGTCTCCAAAAAGACATTTTAACCACTCCAAGATCTGATTTATGGTTCTTTCACACTACTAAAGAGAAGAGTCCAAGGCTTTTCTAATACAAAATTTGCAGATTCCATCAGAGCTTGAAATAAAGCCCTCTGAAGTAAATATGGTAGCATTTGTTTATGGAAATTAATTTGGAGGAAACGCTTAGAAATGACAAGATTTTTCAGAGAATAATCTTTGTTAAATTTGGAATTCTTGCCTTTTCTGAAAATCTCCCTCTGCTTAAAAACACCATTTTTCTCCCTCCCAGGATATTAAGACATATTAATGCAGCTGAACCATGGCACTTTCAAACCAGTAAGGTTACGTGGCACTCATGGCTGAGCTGGGAGCTGAAATTCCCCCATTCATTCCCTTTTTCAGGCTATTTTTGAAGTCTTGTGAAAGTCAGGTACTTGTTTTCCCGTCTCTTACTTGCTGGCTGGAGTGCAGTAAGCATTTACTTATTTCTGACTTCTTACTTTATTCCTGACTTCTTTACAGTAATCATGTCCCAGGTACAGAACAAATCTGCCCAGACACACGTGACCAACAAAGTAAATGCAGCCTTTTTGTGAAAGAAATATAAAGCATTATATTACTAAGAAATATAAGAATTAGAGTCATATTAAGCCTAAAAACGTTCCCAGGTTTAATGCCAGTTTGTTTCAGTCATCTTGTATTTTTGGGTTTTGTGTCATAACTTCCCCTTCAAAGCCTGGTGCAGGATGTCTTTTTCCTCAGTCCTGTTTCTATGTTCTGCAGATTAATTTAAAGCTTTCTCCTTTTCTTTCTTACTTAGGAAGGCTATTCTATTTTAGCCCATTATATTAATATATTTGAGTGAGCCTGGCATGGCTCCTTTTACATATTAGTTATTCCACAAAGAGGAATGAGGAGGATAAAAGACAAATGTCAATAATGGAGGAGAAATTTAATGATATCTGGAAATTTCAGTTCAAGCACTGTTACATTGTTCTTTAAAGCTTTCCTGAAAATTCATTCCAGTGAAATACAGTGCTGGTTATCTCACATCACACCAGATTTGCCCTCCTCCTCTTAAGGAATGATAATTCATTTTTTTGTGCTTTTCCTTGGCATGTGAATACCACAACATACAAATGTTATCCCTCTACAGGCATGCACAGACCTCGTGTGGGGTAGAAAAGACAGCAATAATTTCTAAGAGCTGGATGTTCTGGATTCCTTTGCTTGTTGTCAGTACTACTCCAGCATTAAAAACAGCAGATTATATATGTATTATATTTTCTATATGATAGATGCATGAAATCCTTTAACCTCAGAAAAAGGAAGGCATTCAACCCTTATTTTTGGGAGCTGCCAGAAGCCCTGAGGTGTCTCCACAGTCCATGCTCATATCAAGCAGGTCTTCAGAGTCTGTGTCTGAAGATTCCTTCTTAATTCTGAATAAAAACTGAAATAGCTTTGTTTAGAAATTTCTTTCCATTAATCTAACTTCAGAGTGCACCTTGCTTTTTAGCTAGCACTGGCAATAGGCACCCAAAATGGACCTCCAAAACTGGAGACAACCAACAGTCTTAGGAATGTGAGCAAATGGATTTCTGCACAGGCAAGACCCCACACTTTCTAGCTCTGAACAGCTGCCTGCTGCACTTGCATCCTCTAATCACCCCAGGTGATTCCTTGATAGCCCATTCCAAATAAAAAATAGATTATCTTAACTTCAGAGCTCTCACAAGTGACAGACTCTCAAAATTACATAAAACAAAAGTCGGAAAGATAATACTTTTCTTTTAAAAATGCAGTGTTTGGGCTCTTTCATCACAGAGGAAACCATTAGGTTACCACATCTGAAGAAAGGTAAATGCCAAATTAGACAAATCAATGCTATTAATATTAATTTAAAGCTATTTAATAATGTATCATTTGGATCCTTCTCTGGGTTTCCTCCTTGCAGTGCCTAGGACTTCATGGTGGCAGCAATGCAGAATGGAGAGGCAAAGCAGTTTCCATGACAACAGAGCTACAACTTGATGCATGAGGTATAATTAAAAGGTCCAGAACATCTGCCTTGCAGCCCAGCTCTCCTCTCATTAGAACACCTCACATCATGGATCACATGGCTGAGCAGGCACCTGCACCCTGCACACTCTTGGCTTTCCCCAGCCGTGCTGAAGAGCAGCAAGTAGAAACTGTGTTCTCCTAATTAGGGGGTTCACTCACCTTTCAAACAGCAGCCAAGCTGCTGAGGCAGAGTCTGTTGTTTCAGAACTGCCTCTAAAGCAGGAAGGGTGGGAAAATAACATTAAGAGACAGAGAGAAGCCATAATCAAATATTTTCTAAAGTGTCCTGGCTTTTGGGGAATACAGTCTTTGAAATATTTTTCCTTGATTCTAGAGGACAAAAAAAAAAAATACACTGCTTTTTCTATCTGCTTCTCACCTCTGCATGAAAACACAGAGGATGGGAAAGTTCTGCACAGCTGCAGAGAGCAAGGCTTGAGCAGCAGCACATCCCTTCCAATTCTGTGGTTAAAGGATTTGGCTGCACCCTGACACCCACATCACCATCCACACAGCATCACACTGCAAGGATGGCACACTCTGCCACCCGATGGGTTTTTGTGCTTTACGGAGCATTTACTACTCTTAATTGCACAGACTTTTGAATTCATTAAAATTGCGACAACGTTAGCCTGCTGTTATTGAAAATTACTAATTATTAGAGGGGAATTTCTCTCTTCTATTCAACTTCTTCTCTTGCCCAAGCGACAGAGCTGAGGGTGGGGAGTCTTATGAGGAGCAGCTGCATGAGCTGGGGATGTTTAGCCTGGGGAAAAGGAGGCTCAGGGCAGAAATTGTTGCTCTCTATAGCTCCCTGTAAGGAGGCTGTAGCCAGGTGGGGATCAGGATCTTCTCCCAAGTGATGGGACAAGAGAAAGCAGCCTCTAAAAGTTAGATTGGATAGTAGGAAAAAATTCTTCACTGAAAGCGTGGTCAAGCATTGAAAGAGGCTGCCCAGGAAAGTGGTGGAGTCACCGTTCCTGGAAGTGTGCAAAAAACATGGATATGTGTTATTTGTTAGCATTCCAGGCTCTCATTTTCCCAGTCTAAACAATGTTTATGACCACAGCTCCTTGCACATCAAGGTTTTCCTTCATTCAAAGCAGACTTGAAGAGTCTGAATTTCTCTTTCAGCACAGTTCTTTTACTGCTGTGGTTACTGGACTAATTTCAGTGAGTGGCAAGGCAGGAGACAGTGGCTGATTTCTCTCCCTGCTGTCTATTACTGCAGCAGATGCAGCATCATCTGCTGCTTTGCAGAAGACAGCAGAAAATGTGCTCTTTCAAAGGTGCCTCCCCACACTGAATGGATTTCCTCTGTCTAAAGGCAAAGGCTTACACCAAACACTGCATGGATTAATATTTTTCAAAGGAAAGGTCACACAAATCCTTTCTAATGGGAGAAGAATTAAGTGTCTCAGCGGACCCAGCTGACGAACAGCAGCTCCCCCAGTGTTAGTCAGCAGTGGTTTCAGCTTGGTTATTGACAGTACTAAAATATCCAGTGCTATTTATACTCTGTCTTCTCCTAGTGCCAAGCAGGGATAGTGGGACTCCTGACCAGGGACTGAGCACAGACCTTCACCCTTTCAAAGCCTTGCTTAGGCTTTAGGGTGAGGATAATGTATGCTGCAACCCTGAATAGCTCTTAACACAGTTTTTAAACAACAGCTTCCTGACTTTTCTACTCAAGCACACTGTAGCTCCAAGATACATTCATCCTCTCTTTCTGTTCATTAAAAACTTCTTCCAATATATTCAATTTCTTCAAAACTAGAGGAGCATTCCATTCCTGATTTGTCTGTATCACTCTGGTAATAAAAAGCATGGCAAAATCTGAGTTAGTGTGCAGTAAACACCTTAACTTGCATCTTAAAAATATGCAAATATTATCACAAGTATCTGTCCTTAGACCAGTCTCCTTTGTCCTCACAGATGGCACAGCAAATTCTGGAGTGATGTCTCCTTAACAAGACTTTGTTATCTTGACAATCAATAACCAATATTCATTAAAAACAGAATAAAATGACAGTGTATATTATGTACAAAAGGGCATGTTAAAATTATAAATTTTGAAATAAAGAAACACAGTGGTTCATTAAATT
Source organism: Drymodes brunneopygia (assembly GCA_013400955.1). NCBI lineage: Eukaryota > Metazoa > Chordata > Aves > Passeriformes > Petroicidae > Drymodes > Drymodes brunneopygia. The sequence goes on along the minus strand of VZTZ01002460.1, from coordinate 104,927 downwards.
TGACTTTTCATAACGCCTATCCATCTCATTGTTAATTCACAGAATTGAATAAACCTCTGCAAGTGTCCAAGTGGGTTGTGAGGTTTGGTAAGATTTTAATGTACTGCAGTGACAGCCTTGTTCACCATGTAATTAAGAAAAAATTAATCAAACATTACTTTAAATATATGGTCAAGCTTCTTACCAGCTCACAGTGGTCTTAAATGGATTTTTATTTCCATGCACAAACCAGCTTGCATTAGCACAGTGTAAATCTGCTCATTTAATATCATTTGTAATAATAATGATTTCCATTTTTAATGTCAAGAGAGAAATCACTGGTTGCCTGCTCCAAAGAGCACTTAATGTCCATTACTGCACATGGCACAAGTGAGTTTGCAAATTTAAACAGACTTTTCAGCAATAGTCATTATCTTCAGTCTATCTGGACATTGCAGGTGTGGTAAGAGCCATTGTATTTTTATTCATAGGCATAAAAGCACTTGAAAGTCTTTAAAATACCAAGAGCCTTTATATTTTTAAGACTGCAGGGCTATTTAAACACTTAAAAATTGAAAATTCCCTCTATGCACCGTACTTCAACTGCCATAAGTTGTGTTGATGCTGACTCTTATAATTAATTATATGTCTGCTTCTTCCCTGGAACTACCAAAGGAGTGGCAGAGTATCCCAGAGTGGGTGATGAGAGCAGCACATCTGAATGGATGAAGGGAAAAAAACTGGCAAGTTTTTCACTGAGGATGAGTGATTTGCTCTTATACTTATTAAAAAAACAACAAAAAAACAGTAAAAATGGGTTTGAGAACTGAGGAGCACCGAGTATTAACATTTTTATATCCTTACTATGTCTGATCTTCAGTACAGGTTCTTTTGGACTTCAGAGATATCCCTTGGCATTTGGACACCTTGGTATCCTCACTGTGACCTGTGAATTGTCAAATTACTGGCAAAAGAAAGGTTCAGATAGAGTTAAATGATCTGTAGTGCATCTCTGCAGAGCATAACAATAAATCTGTGTAATGTCTCAAAATCCCACAAACCAAACTGGGCCGTTTTATCAACCCAGCAGCCACACAAAGTTTTCTGTTATTAATAAAACTTATTCTGTAGCACCCTGTGATCCTGGAATAATTGCTAATTTGAGGAATTGTATTAGAATTACAAGTGCACCCCTATTGCAGCTGCCTGAGGCTCTGACCCTCACACTTCCTCCTGACTGGAGCTCTGGCTGATGATCCCATATTGAGAAAAATTAAATGACCCCTGCAGGCTCATCTCCCAAGGTCACTGCTGCATTTCTTGCCAATGATTAAATATGCATCCAGCAATCAATAACATTATATTCCCAAGGTACACACTGTTCTTCAATTATGGTATTCAGATAGAGGGCCTCTCAGTCTCATCTAGCTCAATAACACTTTGCAGGTCTCATTTCATACAAACCTCTCCTGCCAATTTAAGACTGGGAAAAATATCTGTATTTTCTATAGGTTTCTTGAATAACCTTCCTTCCCCAGAAGTTTTTTGTTATGTTCTGGTTTCTCATTATTCCCAGCAAACAATTAATTCAATTTAAAATTTGACATTATTGTGACAATTTTACCTCCCCAAAGAGGTTTCCTCTTGCAGCCTTAGCAAAGAGCTGAGCTTCTGCCAACAGATGAACTTTGGTGTTGTTTTTTCAGCACTGTTATTATGGTCTCCATGCATGAAACATTAAGATTGTGACAGGTTGCCAGTCTGGAGGCAACAGACTGGTTTAAATGCCAATCAAATCTCCTGTCTCACTCTTACCAGTCATAGAAATATGCATTAATGAAGGGTGGATAATTAAAGAGAGGGGATGAATTACAGGGGACAAGACAAAGTCACAAAAAATGGGAACTCCAAAAAAAGGAGATTAAGAGAAGGATCCACTCTACTGAAACACAGCAAAATTCGCTCTGTGCCACTCACACCAGCCACACATTCCCTCCTCACCTGCCTCCTTTTGGCACTTCAAAGCACCTGGCTGCATCTGAAGATGTCAGAAGCTGATCTGAAAGGCTGCAGAGAGATGAAAACTATTTCTCCACACGAGCCCTACGATATTCAGGAGTAATTCTGTTTGCTGTTCCTGGCTTCACAACACAGCAGCCCTCCCAGTCCTTTCAGAAACATCAAAAAAGAAAGAACTCTGTGCCCTTCAGATGCCAGACTGAAGTTTCTGTAGGAGGCACGTTTCAAGTACAGGAGAGGAGAGCTTCCTTCACCAGGTAAATTGCTTTAAGCACACAGAGCTCCTCTCATCTCTCAAGGATTACTGGAGAGGAAGGAAATGAGCAGGAAACACCGTCAAGAATTTTGGCCTTCAGAAAAGACCTGCTCATCAGGGCATGTCTGTCTAGGTTCATGTCTAGAACCACGTTGACACACATCTATAAAGGATAATAATAATAATAATCATCATCATCATCATCTCTCAGACAGCTAGCACCCTCAGTAAACCTCAATTTTATTTATTATTCCTTTTATCTAACCACTTCTTTCATCAGATATCCTGGATCTCCTTCCCTTTTTATTCTCTGAATTTCCCATCTCTTACTCACTGGCTGGAATGCAGTAAGCACTTACTTATTTCTGATTTCTTAAATTATTTCGTACTTCTTACTTACTACTTGTGGAAGCCAAAACAAATTCTGTAAGGACTCTTATCACCATGTCCAGCTCTGATTTTCCACCCACCCTCCTCTCAAGTAATCAAGAAAGCCTCTCAACCACAAGAAGAAGATTTTCTTCTCTCTTTGAACACAGAAACACTCGTGGCAAAGCCCACAGAGGCTCGACCAGAACCACTCTCATGGTCAGTTTAACACTCTCTTTAAGCCCAGCTCCTTTCCATATTCATGGAATCAAATTTGGCTCTGACTTACGAGCACTTGCAAGGTAATTCTGTCTCCTGGAGAAAAGTCAATTATGAGTAAAGTCAAGGGCAATACAAAACACAATACAAGGTGATGCAATTAAGGATTAGGTTCAGGTATTAAAAGCAGCATAATAAGCCAGGTGCAAAGAGCTTGCTGCTCAAACTAAACCTGTGTAAATTCTGTACTCAAAACCTATGAGGTTTATCACTATCAATTTCTGAAAGTCGGGGGGAAAAAGCCGGATAAGTGTGAATACTGATTAAAATAATAATAATAAAAGTGTTTATCCAGGTGATAGCCAAACTATTTTTTTCCCCTACTATGAAAACAAAATCAGCATGATATTGTAACAGATACCTTAAGAAGAAAATTACATTTTTCAGCTGGGGCTTTTTGTCGTGATCAAAAAAAATACATATTTTCTGTTCTATAACTAATAAGTAAAATGTATGTTTGTATCTTGCCACAAGACAGACATTTTATGGACATGGAATGCAATGAATGGAGTAGATGAAACACTTAACAATGGATGCCACTGCATTGGTGGATAGATATTGGGAAATAAGATTCAAAAAGGGGTAGAAAAAATGAAAGTATTAAATGTGGTGATTTAAAGTAAGATTAGTTTACAGCTAACAGAGGCAATTTGCTAAGGTATTATATTGTGGCAGAGTGGAAAACAAACTGGACTCTTCTTGAACAAACTATATCTCATTTCCAAGAAGTTTCCTAGTTCCAGGCCATTCCTGTGCCACTTAACTTGCTAAAAGTCTAGCAGTTCTCTCAACTGCTGTCCCAAGAGTGCAATTTTATACAGAAATTCTTACTGTGCTCTGATGCAGATTTAAATATTCATTTTTAAACAGAAGTTAGTTGCAGGGATCTGAGATAATGGATTGTTTCATTCACACCCCGGTGGAAGCCAGGAGTCTTTAGTGGATGTTTATTTCCCTGCAGGTTGTTTCCCAGCATTAGTTTACAATCATATGGCACTATTAGCAAAGAAATTATAATTTCCACAGAAAGCAGACAACTGAATTTCTCCATAACTGAGGTCTTGGCACACTTAAGGGCAGTCAAATACAGAGGGAAGTGCTATGGAACAGAGCAAAATTCCTCTCTTTTCTGGTTAAAGTTGAGCTTATACAAAAAACTTCATCCTCTGGAAATGACATAGCAGTAATCTTGCTTTCAACCTTAGCATACAGGGTGGGTTTTTTTAATTCAATTTCATTTGGAGCTGTGGCTCAGTGACATTTGTTAGATTACTTAGCCACACATTCCTCTGCAATCCCAGAAGGACAAGCAGCAGCATTCCAAAATTTGTGTGCCAGCACTTTCACTTCTAGTGAGCCTCTTAGTGAAGACCCAGCAATTCATTATAAATTCCATGTAGGTACCTGATCATTTCTATTCCAAATCAACATACAAGAATATGCCCAAATTCTAAATTAAGAAAATATAATTGAAATCCCAGCAATCTCTAGATCATCCCCATTTTTGTAGCAAATTGTCTCCCTATCCTTATGTCCTTTTTTTGGGAGGTATTATGTGAGGTGTAACAGGTTTTTCACAGGTGCTTTGACCAATATCAGTATAAATGCATAACAAAAAACGGGGCACGAAGGTGAAAATCTCATTGCAAGGACTACCAGGGATTTTGTAAACCCTTATTACACTAAACCAGAATTACAACCGTGTTCTGAGGAATTACCATACCTGCAGAACGGGGCTGTACTCAGATTTAAAGGATCATTGCTTTTACCTTCTCTTACCAAGCTTCAGGCTCCTTTGGAGATATGTGCTTAGTAACACTGCCTGAATAAATACTGCACCTGCAGACTCTCTTGATCACCTTCAGCCCTTCCTCTTGTCTCCACACATCTAATTTTCCTTTGGGTTTCTTAATTTAATGGAAAAAAAACCAAAAAACAAAAACCCAACAAACCAAAATCCACCATATTTGGTTCAGGCTATCCATTGTCTGTCTCCTGATTTCCCCAGTATCCTTCTGTTCATAAAGACAAATATCTATATCTGTATGGATATACCTTTTTTAACCCTCTAGATGCAAGTCAGTACTAAACTATGAGCTTAACATTCCTTTTTTTATCGTTCCTGTCAAGTTTATGCATATAACTAAGAGTATCTGTTAAACCAGTAATTAATTTTAATTAGCTACAGGCAACTGGTGTCCTAGCTCTCGTGTCGTTTGTAACTCTTCTTTATGTTTGTGGAAAAATGAATCTAAATTTGGCCTGTTTAGAAAGGGTCATTATTGAACTGCTTTACTTATTATAGTGATCTAATTCAGTAAAGTTGAAGCAGGGAGTAAACGTAGTTGAAAAGGGTGGTTTTATATCATCACAAGGAAAAAAGGAGGGCAGTGATGTGCTTACAGCCATGATGTTCTTATGTACTGAAAAAATTCGAGGGAACCACTGTGTTTAACACTTTTCTGGTTTTGCCATTGACTCCAAAATACAAAGGAAAAATGTAAAACCTTTGCAATGTAGCATAAAGTTAATCCCTGTGAGGAGGTAATGGAGCTGCTAATGTTTGGCTAAGTACCATCCTTAGCTAACACACAGCTCTGCAGGCACAGAGGAGCAAATTACTTCCCTCAGCCTCTCACACAATGATCATTTATTACTGCAGGGCAGCACAGGCCAGCAGGAATATCAGTCAAATCACTCTGGTGAGGGTTGCCCTTCCAAAAGCAGAGCAGAAAACCAAAATACTGCTTCCAATTAAAAGCAAAGACACCTACACTCACATTGAAACCCCTAGAACTGGTTTTCTGCCTGCTTGACCTTCTTAACTCTCCACTTAGCCACTTCAAGTGATTTCCTTTATTCAGGCTTGATTATTCATCATCTCATGCCCGGGCCTGGCAGGTGAATCAATGAATGTATATATGTTCTGAGTAAGTTCCAGCACAAAACAAACTAAAGGAAAACAAGCTGGACACCTCGAAGTGAAAATACACTCATCGATTCTCTCCTGATTGCTATTAACTGCTGCTGCACGCTCGGCAGTGATTATCTCAGGTATCCTGCAGCCTCACAAGACAGCAGGGGGCCACATAATGTAAGGCATCAGGTAAATGAGCTCAAAAATGAGGTTTTAAAAAGGTGGTCACAAGAAGAGGAGAGAGCAGTAAAATTTTCAAGGATAAAAATGAGAAAGGATGACAGCGGGTAAGTTAGGATGTAAAAGTTTATGTTATCCTAATACAAAGTGTTCAGAAAATGGACTTGAAAACCTTTAAAGTCCGCCACTCCTATAAAATTAAATATCACAAGACAACAAAAACCAAGAGACACTGTTGTGGAAACGTGATTAGATTATGTTTGGCAAGAAAAGGTCTTTTAGCTGAGTCCCTGCCCAGGGAATGAGAGCATCTCATTTAAGTTCTTTCTGCATGTTTGCTATCTCCTTTCAAAAGTAAATACTTGCACAAGTCACAGGCTGGTCCAAAGTGACCACCAGTGATAACTGAGTATCCTAAATGAGAAATAACAACTATTTACAAACCTGATAATTTCCTTAAGGTACTTAGGTAACTCTGAAGTTGAATGGGCTGTGATGGATGAATACACTCCTACAATTCCCATGGTGAAATCAGTTAATGTAGACACAGAGTCATAGAATGGTTTGGGTTGGAAGGGATCTTAAAGATCATAAGCCTAATTAGCATGATCATCACATAATTACCATGGCTACCAGGAGGTTATGTGTTAGAACCCCTTTCTAAGAAAGGCACACTCTGGAATAATCAAATAATATAAAAACTGTGCATCTCTCAAGTGTAATTCGTTCTTATCCATGAGGGTTCTTAATGAAGAACCAGATCCTTGTGTTCAGTTCTTCATCCTGTCTCACTCATTTAACAACAGCTTTCCCAACCAATGCAAACCCTGAGGAGAATTACCACACATTTCTTCCCCACACTCAGATCTTCCACACATCAAACATATTTATATGAGGAATAAAATTAGTAGAATAAAAAAAAAACCCTCAAACACATACCTGTAGTGTGGCAAATTCCTTGCCAGAAGTTCTCATTACAAAAACTCACTTATAACTGATTCAATGTGCTGTAATCAGATGAAGAATTCCATCTGGTCTGCACTTCTACACAGACATTGCTTTTCTACCACAGCAGGCACACCTAAGGGATTGTAGGATATTATAAAGTTCAGATATCTGATATTCAGATATTCAAAGGGGCTATGAGGTCACAGTATTGGGTTTCTCCCCACCCTTGACTTGAAATTTGAAATCACAATCACAGTACAGAATAATGGAGAAGTAATTCTTAACTAAAATTTTCTCGCTTTGCCAAGAGGCAAGACAACCCTTATTCAAAAGAAACAGGCAGGTTTTCTTTGACATTCACGTTGCAGGACCCATGAGCCACACACAGACATCCCAACACAGGAAATCGCAACGATATTAAGAAAAAACCAAAAATCATCACGAGAACAGACAAACACTGGAACAGATTGCCCAGAGAAGTTATCAAATCTCCTTCTGTGGTGATTTTCAAATTTTAATTCATCAAACAATCTGACTAAAAGTTCAGAGTGGCCCAGGCTATGAGTGGGTGTTTGGACCAGATGATCTTCAGAGATTTTTTTCCAAACTAAATCTCCGTACAATTCTATGAAATATCAGATGAAAGAAGTGGGCACTGATGGATCAGTGAGGAAAGAAGAAAGCTGCGAGTGATTCTGTTCTCATGGAGCACAGTTCCAATTTCAAATGCCAAGTTGCTGAGAAGCCTTTCCTTCCTCTCTTAAAGGATGCTACAGATGTGGTCAATAACGCCACAGAAGGAAGGTATTCACAAAGAATTAGTTTCTCCATCATTCCTATTTTAAATATTGTGTGTAAAGCCTGAAGGCTTGGTTTAGAGTAAATACTCAGTAGGGAACTCGTGGATTGAACAAGGCAGCACCAGTGGGCACCATCATTTCCTTAAAAATTTGAATTTTCAAGTTCCTTGAATGAAAGACGATATCTGATTACTGCTGGAGTATGGAGTAAAACAAATCCAGGTAGGTCATGGATCCTTGTGGGGTTTCAGGGTGTTGAAGAAACAAAATATTATCAAGACTGAGAGTGTGTAGAGAAATTAACAAAAAA
>VZTZ01002460.1:29092-96845 GCA_013400955.1 Drymodes brunneopygia | reverse complement strand
AAAAAAGATGTAAATAATACAAATATCTGTGAGGATAAAGAATACCTCTGAAACTAGAATGGATTTCAAACCTAAGTATAGCAGGACATGGGAAATTTGTCACAGCCCTTCAGGCTCATATATTTGCAATGTTTCTAAAATTTGGCACTTTATTCAGACTTCATTGAATCCTTTTAGAAAATCATTTGTAAATATGCCTTCAAGAAAAAAAGAACTGCTGCTGGTGGTTGTAATTCTGTTTTATAATAAATATTTGGAAGTGTGTGCACTGCTGTGCATTTGAAAATCCAGTCATCTCCTCAGAAGATGGCATGAGAGACACACTTTTAAATTACTAAAAGTGTTTAAGACATTTATTCAGGCATCAGAAGCAACAGCCCACAAGGTCCTTTAACACATAAGATGCATCAAGAGTGCATGTGATTCAAAACTTCTGTCATGAGCCATCAGCCTAAATAATTTTAATCCAATTTGTCAAATGATGGCTAAAATCCATTCTAAGGAAATCACAGAAGTATCTAGAAAGGACTTGTTATACAAAATCCAGGCTATAATTACAGAGCTGGTTTTTTTTTGTAATTCTCTGCCTTAGCCACCTTTCTCATTTCAGGCAATATTTAGGTGTTTGGTCTTGCTGCTTAGATTTTATTTTATTGGTTTTCTTTTCAACAACTATCCAAAATCTGAAAATGTACTCCAATTATTTGTTGATGCAATGAAAACTTTGGAATTTTAAGATTTGGAAAATTTCCAAAGGAAATAAATCAAGGCAGCTGAAGACAATTGCTTGCTACTTTCCTGCTGCTTGTCTTCATTGAGCAATATTTTCTAGGGGTATGGATGGGAAATACAGAATTTCCTTGGAAAACCTGTGTTTCATACCAGGCCCTCCTCTTATTTAGCAACAATTCCAGTTTGGGATCCTAATCTTAACTTTAGGTGGAAAATAAAGTTGGCTGAGTGGACTGGACTGGAGATAATCTATAGAAGTGTTTAGGAGAGAGATGAAAATATTGGCTTTGGGGAGCCTGGCATCTTCAGCAAATTTCTGTTTCCCCTCAGGATTGAAATGACCAAAGAATTCTTTTCAGTTCTGGGGACTCTGCCCACAGTCCCACCCTTCTTCTCTCAGGCTACATGCAAAGAGGTGACTTTAGACCTCCCTCTGAGACACAGTTAAAGGGTAAATGCTGATTTCCTTGTTATTGTTACTTCTAAAATATATAAGTGCAAAGTTGGAGTGCCATGAGAATGCCAGCAACTTATATATTCCAAGGGAATGGATGCACTGGCACTTCCCTTTTAGTTCCAATTGTGGACACTTGCTGGTTTTCACTCATGCTGTGCCATGCTGAGAATTATTCTTTCTGCCCATTCCTGCAATTTAGCTGAGCTGCATGACCTGGCAAGTAACAGCCCCTGCCTTCCTGGCTGAAAAGAAGACTGATACATTCCAAGTGTCAAAATTCCATTTTTTCAGTACTGCACCTCTAATGCAAAGGATTTGTCCACTGAAATGTTGAGACTTTTCATGCAAGCAGGAAGTGCTTCTGAATATCTGTCTTGGATTGCAAAACTCACCCATGAAACTGCTTTCAGTAGCAAAATCTGCTGCTTCAGTCTGGCACTTGCCAATAAAATTCTCAGGTACAGCAAATAAAAACAAACCAAGTCCATCAAAGTGACACTGCACCTCCAGACTGCAATTTGCACTCAATTGCCCTGTCATGAATTCTAAGGTTTTGTTCTAATACCTTGATGTAATATCATGCCTTGATACTACTTTTCAATAACAGAGCATGTTCGAGTGCTGCTTCTTTTATATCACTGTGTCATTTAAGGTAAAATAAAGCCTTATTTTACCTTGTTTAACCTGTTCATTTGTTTGCTTTCCTGAATTAGAATTAAAGCTACCACGAGTGACAAATAACTTAGAATGAAATGGAAGGCACATTAATTTTTGATGATTCTCCCACAGTTCATTTTAATTTAGCTGTATGTATCGTTTGCCTTCTTAATTTTTCCGTTTAGTGAATTTATAGCCAAACAAATCTATAATGCTTCTTTTAAAGGGAAAATACACTGAGTTAGTCCTTTCTTGCATGGAAATCATTGGTCATTTACTTACAAGTAAAGCAGTAGGTAGCGAAAGAAGATTAACACAAAATACACCTTGTGACATGCAAATACATGATTATTTTTGTCTCCTACAACCTCTCTTCTTGTTGAAGGTAATTACTTTTGTGTCTACTATGCTAACCATAATTAACAACTAATGTGTGGGAGCAAGCATTTAATTTGTAATCAAATGGTATTTACCAAGTCAAAAATGACAAGTACTTAGCATTTGAAGGAAAAGTTCTTCTACTAACTAAATCTGTGGCAGAGTAAAAGGTTTTGAGGATAAAACCCCTCATACACTAAATATGAAAATTTCTTAAATGTCCTTTTTCCTCTCAAGTGCAAAATAAATAAAATTCAAGCTCTCAAGAGCATTTATCCAGCTGTACAAGCATGACTTACAAGAAAACTTCATTCCATTTGAGCCTATTCTTACAAAATTGCATCTGGCACTCAGCTGCCAGAATTTCTATTTTGACATCCTGAAAGTACTTAATATCACATTGTTCTCAGTGTGAAAAAGTGTTTTCTAATCAGTAAATTTCCCTGTTGCACGTTCCTGCCTGTGCTTGTCAGCTCTTTCCAATCCTTTTTGCCCTTTTACTCTTAGACAGATGCAGAATAATATTAAGTGCATTGGAGAAAATAAAATCCGAGGGTCTCCAAAAATCAGTAATGTTGGCTTGGCTGCACATCAGATGACACCTGGGTGGTTCCTTCTGAGGGCTTTTTGTCAGTGTTATTTTTATTAAAAAGTTCCAGCCCTGCAAAACAAACCCCAGATCCTTCCTTCTTTTTTCTTTTTGTTCCTCTTCCTAAATTCTGAAGTGTAACAGATAATGAAAGCAGAAAGATTGTTCAAAGCAGGGCTTTGATCTTGTGGCTAACATCCATCAAACTCTCTGAGAGTCTTGTGTCAGCCTGATTTCCCCTCTCCTGCTCATGAGTTTCTGTGAACTAATTTCTTGAAGTGTGGTCTTGATAAAATGAGCCATGTACAACAGAGAATGGCAGAAATGTTACATTTCTAAGGACTAAAAATAAAATAAAATTCTGTGTCTAATGGGAGAACACTCGGCTCTAAAACGTTAACATTTCATCACACATTCACTTGAACTCCAAAATTAAATTCTGAGCAGGTAATTATTTCCTATTTATTTTAAGTCTGCTGTAAGTAACACAAGCAGTTTCTACACTTTTTGATTTTTTTTTTCCTGGAGGGAGAACATTTGTTAATGCTGACCTTTTCTTACGAAAGGTTTTGATTTTGACAAACCAAGTATCTTGTTTGTTTTTTGGGGTTTTTTTAACAGACAAGTATTTTACACAAAAAAAAAAATGTGAATCAGCTCAAAATTTCAAGGCCAGTACAGTTCTTTCAGCAGGCAGAGAATGGAGAACAGGTTCTTCCATGCAGCCACAGAGGGTCTGCCCCCATCAAACCCTGGTTTCACTGCTGAGAGCTGCGGGGAGGTTCAGCTCCACTGCACACACAGGGATTATTTCTGACCTGCAGATTGATTTGTCATGTTCTGCAGCGGCACCTCTTGAACTCTGACGACTGAAAGGAAGGGCAAAATGTAATATTCTCATAAATCTTGAAGGTTACTCCTTTCTTAACATTTTTCCACCGTGTACTTGAAATTCTCTGAATCAAAATACAGAGGAATGCAGCTCTGAACTTTGCTGCTCCAATCTGCTCAGCATGGATGGTCACAGAGCATTCATTAAAGTGGATTCTCTCAAGTTTTCCTCAACCATGCAATTTGCAGCTTGGTTCTACACTGGAGTATTCACCTGAGCTTGACTTTCTGACATTTATCCAAATCCAAACTCTAAAAACCTTTAAGGATTTTTATATTATAATTTAAACTCTAAAAAAATCCATGTTAAGTTATTTCCAAAACCAGATTTGCAATGCAAGTTGGCAGAGCCATTGTCAATGGCATTAAGCAGGGTCAGAAGTATTTCTTAACTAGACTGCCAAGCCAACAGAAATAATTGACTTCAGGACAACCAAATGACAAAATAAATACTAAATTCCTATGCTCCTAAAAGAAAAAGAGAATGATGCATCACCGAACTCACTGAAACTTTTTACAATTCATAATTTGTACTGTACCCTTGAAAATTAATCATATTTTTAACTATTCATTAAAATGCTGTAATTCAGAGAGATCAGCAAATTCTTGCTGTATTTTTGTGGGGTTTTGCACACATATGGGTACATTTTACCCACAGCTGCATATATGTACATGTGTACATATGGGCATACACATTTATGAGTACATGTGGTGGACTGTCCTGCAGAATTTTATCAACTTCCTTATGCTCCAGGCAACATCTGTTGTTACAACATCACCTTGTCCAGTGATTTTTATGGAATCACAGAATTGTTAAACTTGGAAAAGGTCTCCAAGACCACCAAGTTCTTCACTCAGCCACATCCCCAGGAGCCACAGCCACGGGGGTTTAGGTGCCCCCCCTTCCCTGGACATCCTGTTCCAGTGCCTGACCACCCTTTCAGGGAAGAAATCCTTTCCTATTATTCAACCTAAACCTCCTCTGGCAGCACTTGAGGCCATTTCCTCTCCTCCTGTCCCTTGTTTCCTGGGAGAAGAGACTGATCACTCTCTGGGTCCAGCCATCCATACAGGCTACACCCATCCATACCATGGAAAAACAGTTTTTCCAGGAGAATTCTATGGGGAAAGTGCCAAATCCTTTAATAAACTCTGGACAGACAACATTCACAACCTTTGCCTCATTCACCAGGCAGATCACCTTGTCATAAATGGACCTCAGGTGGGGCAAGCAGCACCTGCCTTTCATAAATCCATGCTGACCAGGCCTAAACCCCCAACTCCTCACCTCCCTCAGATTCCTGAAAGAAAAATATTTCTGGACAGTATTTCTGTTGTCTTCATCTGCTCCTGAACTGTGTAGGCTTCATGACCTAAGTGGAGAGCTAAGGTAAAATATTATTTTGAGAGCCATCGTGTCCACTCTCTCAATGTAGAGTGAATGGTTTGGTTATTAATGTCTGAAAATGAGGTCAGTACAGGAAAACATTTTTTCATAGCACATTTCAAAACTAAATTCACATTGAATCACACATTGAAAGATATAACAGTGTATAAAGTAGCTATTATAAAGTAGTCCATCATTGAATTCCTAATTAGTCTCTCAATTGTAAAGTACAAAATGTGTTAATTAGGTACTAAAGAAAACAAAAAAATCCCAGCATAGTTGTCCCAACAAACTTGTGGGGTATTTAGGCAGTTTGGTAATGTAATGTTGTAAGGTGTCAAGGCAGCATCTGAAAGTTACTTGGGTGGAGCACAATTATGAGCCCTGATGCAATCTGCTGAATTTTGAGAGGATTTCTACTCTGGATTCAGTCCTGCAGACACTTTTATGGCTTTACTGATCTCTGTATTGCTGCTGAAATCAAAGATCCAAACAAGATGTAGGCACCACCCCCTGAGCATCCAGCTTTGCAGAGCAGGCCAGTAGGCAAGAGGTAATTAAGCACCCTCATAAATTTTTCTTCAGCTTGGATGTCTAAATTTGGATCCTACATCTATGCAAGTGACCTATTTTTTAAATATGCTGAGTGCCTGCAATTCCCAACAATTTACGCAATCAATCATGGTTAAATTGTGTGAAAATACTGATGAAACCTAAGTTGCCCACAGGCATTTACTTCTGCTCATTGTTGCTATTAGAGAAATAGCATTTATTCTGAGAAAAACTTCCTTAAAACTAAAAAACAAAATTGCATTTTTAAATGTTGAGAAGTTGCATATCATGAATTTTTTTTCAGAAGGGAGGAAATATTCTTATCTGACTTTAGTGCATCACTGAATAATGAAATGGATCATATCTCCATAATTTTAAATGGTGAAAATATGTAGGAGCACTAGCAGATTCTTGAAATAAGGTATTTTTGGACTGCCCTGCTTGGACCAAAAGAGACATTTTTGGAACAGCTGGACAGGCAACCCTTCAGCTTCCTTAAGAATTACAATCACCTGCTCTTTAGAGCTCCTTAAGAGCACTAAATGTCCTTTCAGCCTCTGGTGAAAGCAAGCAGAGAACAGATGAAAATGTGGATTGTGGAGATTCAGGTATTCAGCTGATGGAGGGACATTCCTTTACAGCAACTGGACCAACCCAAGAGATTTCTCACTTTCACCCTTCTGATTTTCTTCCCCCTTCCCACAGAGGAGTGTGAACAAACAGCTGCGTGGGGCTTATTTGTCCCAAACCCACAAAATAAACACATTTCAACTAGGGAAACAGGAAATACAAACTGGACTTTTTCAGGTCTCTAGCAAAGCAGCTCTTCAAAACCTGATATGAATATATTTGACACGTGCACTTTTCGAAATCAGACCCATTGCATGCTAAATTTGCACAGGCCTGATAAGAGCACATTTCCTGGGAGATGTGAGACACTGACACCCCTGAGACAGCCTGAGAACTCAGGTGGAGCAGGAGGGTCAGTGAGTGCTTCACGTGCTCTCCGTTCAGGTGTCTGAACACACCAGCACATCATGGTCCTTGTGGACATACTGTGAATACAAAAACAAAGTTAATGACATTAATTTACACCTATGCTGACATTTTTCTCTATGCAGAGGAAAATCATCAACATATTTTCTTAAAGGTCAAAAGCCTTTGCATAATATATTTCACTGCATGGAATGGATACCCTCTGATATAATTCAATTGCTGTGTTTACCATGTGTTGTCCCTAAAATCCCTATTCATTACCTTTTTTAATATACTGGTGTGTTTATTTTATTTCCCATTTTGGAATAATTTTCTTTATTCTCTAAGCATATGCTTAAAAGTTGACATATTTTAATTTTCATGATTTTCCTATCCAGTTTCTCTATCAACATTTATTGTATTCTGATGAATGTTACAAGTAATGGATGCACCTTCAAAAAACAACATCATCCTCCTGGATTCTCTCTGCAAATTTCCTTGTACTTACACAGTCTTTAATATCTAAGACACCACCATTTTTTCCCTTCATCTGGATGGAAATGACACTAGGGTTTTTTTAATTCATTCAGCATTTTTCTTTAGGGATGCCACTTCTGTGCCTTTGTTTCTGAAAAAGCAAACTACAGTGAGATGCTCTGCAACAAGCAGAACATCAGGGGAAGAGACTTGACTGGTGTACGAGTACCAGGATGGTATCAGATATTTTTATTTTAATCAGGATATTCACAAATCTGCAATGATATTTGCTGTTCAGCCTCTAAGTCTGTCCTAATCAACTCTTGCATGCAAAACAACAGGGACAATGTTATTCCATTGTCCATATTCTGCTATTCCACAAAACTTTGCTAGGTCAGACTTTAAGAGAGGAGGGGGAAAAAATGTAGAAGAAATTGCACCATTTACATTCTCTGTCACTCTCATAAATTTTAATTTAAATGCAGGGAATTCGTTTACAACAACTTCAACCTTCTTGTTTATTCTTTTGCATTATTAGCCTTTGTCCTTTAATTAATTTACCTTTCAATTTCAATTCATTTAATCTCATTTCTTATTTTGATAAAATATTTAAAGTATTATATTAATGATTAATTATATTAATACACCTCTTCAAAGCAGCCTTCCTCTCTAAAAACCTAAGTAATCAAGTCATATTTGAGCATTTTCATGACAACAAAGCAATGGTCAATTCATTCTGCCCAGAGTATATTTATGGGGAGACCATACTGTTATGGAAGAAAACAAATACAGTAATTAATTAGTGACTGAAGACCTTATTTAGGTCTAGAAATTAGGTACAGTTTCCAGGTTGGACTGGTCCCCCACAAATGCCAAAAATGTTTGTGCTTAACACCACCAACTTCTCCCTTTGCCAGTCCACAGGCTTTTCTTAACAAAGATAATTTTCATTATTATTTTCAGTAGCGAAAGTACCTGATTTTAAACAAAACTTACTCTTTTCACCAATATTTTCTCTGCCCAGCAGTTAGTATGGCAATTGCTTTGGTATGAAGCAACAGTGAAAGTACATCCATTAAACTGATATTATTTATAAGAGCTTAAGTTACTGGGCCCTGAGAGTGGTTTAAAAAGTGAAAATGTTTCTGGAGACTCGAATGAATGAGTGGATTTAGTATATGAAGTGATTGCTCATCTGATTTCTCATCTAAAGATATTCCTGATAAGGACCACCTAAGAATCAACCCTTTGCCAGAGGGGGAAAGATTTAAGGGTGCAGAAACAGTTTTGTCCTGGGATGGAATTTAGAAACACTGTGCAACCTCCACCAAGCCTGAAAAATCAGAGAAAGAACTAAGTCTTTGAGTTGCTACGTGCCAAGGCAGAATTAATCATCCAGACAGAGCAGCAGAGGGAATTTCTTCAGAGCACAGGCACCTTCCCACTCTCAGGCACAAGTGGCACTTGGCTCACTCCTGGAGCAGGGAGGATACTGAGGTAGGGTTTGAAGGAGACACAGGAAAGCAGGAACACAGCTTCTTCTCTTTCAGAAAAAGCAAAAGTGGATCTGGGCTTGAATCATCCTTCAGGTTTCTGAACAGTGGTTTGGATCAACACAGATCTCTATATAAAAAAGATCAAAGTGGAATGTCCCACTCAAAGTCCTGCTGTGAGCTAAAATCACACCTTGTACATAAAGTGGAGAATTTACTGTTATTACACCTGAAATGTTCATAGCTGAAACAATGAACTATGATTAATTCACATTTAATTATCACAGAAACAGAAAATGAGAGACTGGGGGAAAATTCTTAATAATATAGTTAAAGTTGTTATTTGCACCTGCTTGATAGCTCTGGTTTTTTTTTCTGGAGTCCTTTACTGCCCCTCTGGATGTTAAAATGAATCACTCTGATGTGTGGGACAGGAGGCACACAGTGACTCCTCAGCATCCTGAGTCCCCTGGTATTATATTCTGCAAAAACCTGCTTGAGAGGAATTTGCTGTAATCCCAGCACAGTCTCCCTCCACACTGCACCAGTGTGACACAACCAGAAATATTTCAGTCTACGCAGAGTGACTACTCATTGCTAATATCAATGCCAAAATCGTGGCCATACCCACTGAGACAAGTAAAGAAAAATGCAGAATAGTGCAATTGAGGAGGAAAAAGTCCAGGCACTGACCAGCTGGTGCACAGCAAGCTGGCCATGAGCCAGCAATGCCCTCCTTGCAGGAGGGAAGAGTCAGAGAGAGACTCTTCTCAGAGGTACCCAGACAAAAGGCAATGGGAACAAAACAAACCACATGAAATCCCATTTAAGTGTAACCCAAAACTTGTTTTTACTTTAAGGCTGGTGAAATTTTGGAGTGGTTGTCCAGAGATGCTGTGGGGTTTCATCCCTGGGAGATATTCAGGATATTCTGCTTGAGCAGAGGTTTGAACTACACAATTTTCACAGATCACTTCCAGCCTTTATGAGCTTGTGATTCTGTGAGAAGTGAAACAAATTAGACTCAGCCTCCTGACAGGCAAGTCAAACCAAACTCCAGGCCAATCAAGACAAGTTAAGGCAAAGAAAACTTCACACTTTACAGTTTGGAGGGTTTGCCAATTCAATATATATTCACTGCATTCACTGGGCTACTGAGGTGTTCTTTTGCTTTCATTAAAAAAAAATCAAACACAGGTGTAGATGATTAATATATGAAAATATTCTATTTAATTTCCTGTGTATTTCTCTTCACCGTACCTGTAAAATTCTGTACAAAATAACCTTTGCTCCTTTTTAATTAATTTTGTCTAGTGTCACACATTTGTGCTGCAAATAATCCACTGATCATGAATTCTCTGTTTGCACTGAATAAACTATTATTGGAGCAGCATGAGAAGCATAAAAGGTTTGGACATCAACATTTCAGTATTTTTTATTTACACCTGTTATCTAGAATTCAGGCATTGCACTCCTCTGCAGCCTTTTACCCACACCTTCTAAATCAAATAAAAGTCAGATTTCTAAATAAGAACTGCTGATCTGACCATGCTGCTGTGCACTAGGGCAGTGTCTTTTTCATTCTGTTTTACAGTAGGAAAAAAAACCAGATTGTTTTAAAANTTCTGGATGTTAAAATGAATCACTCTGATGTGTGGGACAGGAGGCACACAGTGACTCCTCAGCATCCTGAGTCCCCTGGTATTATATTCTGCAAAAACCTGCTTGAGAGGAATTTGCTGTAATCCCAGCACAGTCTCCCTCCACACTGCACCAGTGTGACACAACCAGAAATATTTCAGTCTACGCAGAGTGACTACTCATTGCTAATATCAATGCCAAAATCGTGGCCATACCCACTGAGACAAGTAAAGAAAAATGCAGAATAGTGCAATTGAGGAGGAAAAAGTCCAGGCACTGACCAGCTGGGGGTCCTGGTGCACAGCAAGCTGGCCATGAGCCAGCAATGCCCTCCTTGCAGGAGGGAAGAGTCAGAGAGAGACTCTTCTCAGAGGTACCCAGACAAAAGGCAATGGGAACAAAACAAACCACATGAAATCCCATTTAAGTGTAACCCAAAACTTGTTTTTACTTTAAGGCTGGTGAAATTTTGGAGTGGTTGTCCAGAGATGCTGTGGGGTTTCATCCCTGGGAGATATTCAGGATATTCTGCTTGAGCAGAGGTTTGAACTACACAAATTTCACAGATCACTTCCAACCTTTATGAGCTTGTGATTCTGTGAGAAGTGAAACAAATTAGACTCAGCCTCCTGACAGGCAAGTCAAACCAAACTCCAGGCCAATCAAGACAAGTTAAGGCAAAGAAAACTTCACACTATACAGTTTGGAGGGTTTGCCAATTCAATTTGTGTGTTTCTAGTATAGGAAATACTGCATTCACTGGGCTACTGAGATGTTCTTTTGCTTTCATGAAAAAAAATCAAACACAGGTGTAGATGAATAATATATGAAAATATTCTATTTAATTTCCTGTGTATTTCTCTTCACCGTACCTGTAAAATTCTGTACAAAATAACCTTTGCTCCTTTTTAATTAATTTTGTCTAGTGTCACACATTTGTGCTGCAAATAATCCACTGATCATGAATTCTCTGTTTGCACTGAATAAACTATTATTGGAGCAGCATGAGAAGCATAAAAGGTTTGGACATCAACATTTCAGTATTTTTTATTTACACCTGTTATCTAGAATTCAGGCATTGCACTCCTCTGCAGCCTTTTACCCACACCTTCTAAATCAAATAAAAGTCAGATTTCTAAATAAGAACTGCTGATCTGACCATGCTGCTGTGCACTAGGGCAGTGTCTTTTTCATTCTGTTTTACAGTAGGAAAAAAAACCAGATTGTTTTAAAATTATTCAAAACACAAGATATTGAACCCACAGTGCCAAGCTTCACAGTCCTCAGGAATTTCACTGTGGTTTGCATTCCATTTCATTCTGGAAAATTTGCATTTCTTTCAGGGAATTTAAGCTCTGTTAAGTTACACAGAAAAACCCTACAATGCATTTTTAATATGTACCTTCTAAATAGGAAATGGTCTAAATAAATCTTTACTCCCAAGCACCCACATTAAATAACTTTATGAAATCTTCATGTATCCCTAGGAAATCCTAAGTGAAAAATCAGTAAAAAATCCTGAGATGCATCTTTCAAGTTAACTTCTAATTGTCCTCTGTGGTTAGAGGCAAAACAATGAAAAAATGGAATGATATTTGCCAATTTTGCTCTTTTTTACCCATCAGATCGAGATAAGGTGATGTGAACTTGTAGATAATGAAAGCACCCCTTGCAATTCATCACCATTAACTGATCCAACATTCTAAACACACAGTGTTAAAATCTGTTATTTCTGCACAAACCTTAGTTTCCCTTATTATTATTCTTTCATTTTTCAGTTTAACCTGCACATCCCCATCAGGTGATGCACATGCTGCCCATCTAAAATGTGCTTTTATCTTTTTTTTCTTTTTTCCCCCCCTCACAATATTTAACTTATACACAGGATAAAAAATGCATGAGGTAATAGATGTGCACCTCCCAAATCTACTTGGAAAAACATGCCGACAGCACTCTCAGGACAATATAAAATTTGTGTTTTCTTGGGTTTTTTTTAAAATGAATTCTGTGTGCACCTGATAAGCAGTGGATCATAGAAGCTCATCCCCTTTACTACAACAGCAGCATAACAGAAGTCCATATTTCAACTTGAGTACAGCAGCTGCTGGAGGTCACTGAATATTTTTAAATGCAAACTTGTATCTCCTACGAGCAAATTCAGCACATCCAACGTGTACCCTTTACCTAAATATTCGCAGTCACTTCCTAATTATTTTCAGGATGTTTCCTGGCATGACAGATCATGCTAACAGCTTCATTAACTCTGCTGTGCAGCACCACTGCATGGACAGTGTGCACAGCCTAATCTAGGCAAGAAAAACTCTGCAGCTCCCCAACTTTAACAGGATAACCATTGCTCTCCCTCAGATGTTGATGAGATTGGAAAGCTGTTTCAGGTGGAGCCAGCAGAACATTAATATAAACTGTATTTGTTCTCTCTACAGTTATTTTTTAGCAGGTGTGCCTGTGCATAACACTGCTGTTTCATTAAAGAAATCAGATAATGATGCCTTTGACATGGTTCCTTCATTTACAGATTACACAACAACAGAGCCTGGTGGTCTCAGTTGGTAATCATGAAAATTTCATTCAATTCATGTTTAGCTGTGAAAGATCTGATTCTTTCAGTAAATTTTCACCTAACCACTGACTCACTGAACACAGTAAATTTTTATCTAAACACTCACAAACACTGAGCATAATAGATGGTCTAGAGACAGCACATTCTTTTCTTCCAGGAATCTCTCAAATTGCAAGCTCATTCATTCACCTTTCCAAAGCTAAATTTCTGCAGCTAAGGATTACCACTAGCAATAGTTGCTGGAAGGAGGAAGAGTTATCCTTCACCATGTGACCTAAATTAATTTGCCAGGAATTATTTTGTTGGTAGAATGGCAATAAATAGCAGTAATTTATGCTTCAGGCTTTCCTATCCTTAGAGGGCCCATCTGTATCACAGTGTTTTAACCCAAGTGGTGAGTTGGAAGTGGTCAATAAAATTGGAAATTTAACAAGATTTAAAAAAATAAAAAAATTTAAAATTAAAAAAAAAATTAAAAAGAAGAAACAAAGCATTGAAACATTTTCTTCGACACCCTATTTAAAATATAAAATACTAAGGAAAGATCAGCACGAGACAAAGCTACCCTATCCATTAAAAAAACACACAAAACTGACCTAAAGCGTTTCATATTTACATTCCAACACCTTTTAAGAATAAAGCTGCTGCCTGAGCTGATCTGTTCTCCAAGGCAGTGTTCTTTCTAGCTGCTGGGAAGGTGCTATGTCAGACTTGATTATCCAAAGTCCAGTTTACGCAACCTTGTCTTGACTCAGTTCATTTTGTGTGCAGTCTATGCATTGATGAATTGCATAATCAAACCGTGGCAGCATCAAAGGGGATTCACCTTCTGACCAAGCCTGGGAGAAAGGTGTTCAATGGTCCCCAGCTGAAGTCACAAAGCCAAATTCAGCTCTGGCAGAAACAGGCAGGCCTCCATTAAATCAATAAGATAATCAAAGCTTTATAATTAGATCGATGCAAGTAACAGCAGCAAGGCCTGGCAGAAATCTGCATAAGTCCAGATATATGCAGGGCTGAGTTTGTCCTAGGAATTTTTCATGCTTTTGAACAGCTGTACTGAAGCAGAAATTCAGAGCATTTATGGATCTTGCTGTTCCCAACCAAAAAAATATCAAGAGAGGCAGGAGCACCATATTTCACTGTTACCTGATACTTCAGCCTTCTCTGTCTAATGAGAAGCAAAACAACCACAAATCCCATCTCAAGCCCGAAGAACTCACTGAGTACGGGATGTACTTTTATTTGCAGAGAGGTAGAAAATACTCAAAATTCAGTTTATCAAGACATATCCATCAGACAATGCTCAATGTCTGCAATCTGGACACCCTTTTAAGGAAATGCTCAGTAAGAGCTTCTAAATAATAAGATTTTGTGCAGAAATTCTGAAACCTTTTAAGAGGGTTGTAAGATGTTTTCTTGTGTTCCTTTTTGTGACTGGGGGAGAAGGAAAATACTGAAAACACGCATTATTTTAGCCCCAGTTTAATTCCTTCAAAAGAAAAAATTATGGAAAGAGAAAGAGTCTGTTTTCAGAAGTCTTCACCAGAAAACTTAGGGACTTGTATACAGAACTGTATATTCCGCACAATGTATGTGCTCCTGTTCTCTTTCTCTGTCAGGAAATGTTCTTTGAACTCAAAGGCATCTACTCAAGAATCAGTCTCACCATGCTGGGATCTGTGCACTGAGAGAAAATTGCACTTCCCTTGACTGCAGAGCTGTGCATGAGCACACTGACTTCCATGGTTATGAAATGGTTGTGAATAAATTCAGGATGCTTTTGTCTGCCATAACCAAATTCCAGTTCCATATTCCAAAAATCAACTGTGCCACAGCACAGCAAGCGCTCTGGCAGCCTTGGGGAAGGCTCCAAATGTTTACTTAAAACAGAAATATTTTCTCTTCTGTTTTCCAGGTATGAAAATATCAATGCTACTAAAGCA
Source organism: Drymodes brunneopygia (assembly GCA_013400955.1). Classification (NCBI taxonomy): domain Eukaryota; kingdom Metazoa; phylum Chordata; class Aves; order Passeriformes; family Petroicidae; genus Drymodes; species Drymodes brunneopygia. The sequence continues at coordinate 82,089 of VZTZ01002460.1, read as the reverse complement.
CTCCTAATATCAGGAAGAAACAAGACAGAAAATTAGTCACCTTGAGTGGAAATTAAGTAAGTCCAGGGTGTATGATTTTGCTGAGGTAAAGCAGAATTTGCAGCTTTCAAGGTTTGGCTTGAGAGCTGTTGTTCAGAGGAAATTGAGACAAATGTGTTGCTCTGCCAATGCCATTAAGATAAAAGGAGGCTTGTATTGAACAAGAGTGTTCCACTTAGATCATGCACCCAGTTACCCACGGAGCAGAGGCCACCCTGATCCTGTTCTCAGGAGCCTGGCTGATTGGAGCTGTAGCAATTTCTGAACTACAAATGTTCTCAGCTGATTCGGGCCAGCTGCACTTTAATCGAGGCCAGAAGGCATTAACCATTTCACTGCTGCTCCACTGTGCACAATTCATCCCAGGTGTGCCCCTTCTTGTGACAATGCACACCCCCAGAGTGCTGGGAGAATTGGTCAGTGGGTGACTGTACAAAAACATCAGTAAAAGCCATCAGACCTAATGGCTGAGAAACAGAAGGAAAAAAACATTATTTCCCCCCCTTTGAATAGACAAAAACATTTACAGCTTTTTCAAAGTGCTAAGCCACACACTGAGGCACATCAAGCCAAGCCTTTTAATTTAGGATGCCGAAGTGACAATACAGAGTCCCAGTGAACGGCAGCCATTCAGCTCAGTGGGGCTCCTCACACGGTTCAGAACTAATCAGAGAGCTCAGCTCTGATCCCTGCTCCATGTCCCAGCCAAAGGGATGAAGAGGGGCAGAGATCAGTGTGGCACAAAGGATTTGTGCAGCAGATCCTGCTCAGAGAGCAGAGAGGGGCAGCCACTGTGAGGATTAAACTCCCCCGGAGGAGGGGGCAGTGGCAGCCAGGCAGGGAGGGAGAAAATGAGAAAGGAAGTTCCTTCAACAAACCAGCCAGGCTGAGAAAGGCAGGGTGAGAGATGAGGCTGCTTATTAAATTGAATAACTTCAGGTGACAGAGAGTTTAATTTTTTCAGAAGGTCTGTAGCACCCAAGTGAGACACACCTCCAATGAACACTGCCCACTCATGCCTGTCCACATCCCTACCCCACCAAACCCTCTCTCTGCTGTCATCCTGGAAAGCAAAAAGCTCCCCCAGATATCATAACATTGCCCAAAATGTATCTGGAATACAAAAAGGCTCAAATCTAAACTCTTGGGAGTACACCGAATTCCAAATATTTTTGCCTTCTGACAAGATCCAAGCCCTTTCCTGGGTGTTATCAGTGGAAAAGGAAACACATCCTGTGAAGACTGCCTGAGGAATGTGAAACTTTTAAGAAGCAGCTGTAAAAGGTGTCAACCAAGGGATTACAACGGATTAACCTCAAAAGATTTCGTTCTTCTCAGGTCTGTCTGCTCATAGTTAGGTACCACAGATTGGCTATTAACAGATGTACAGTAGAGGTAGCAGTTTTCCAAGATATGTGGTTATCCTTGGCCACCTGTCTGGGAGGAGAATCAATCCCCTTTTTGTACTAAGCTTCCCTTTAGCTCTCCTTCCCAACTTGTCAAAAACAAACCAGGGAAAAAGCACACAGCAAATCTGGAATCCCTGTATGCACACACACAGATATACAGGCACAGATATATCCCCTTCATGCTGGATTTCCACAGCATACATTGAATTCTGCTGCTGTTCCTTCCACAGCAACCATTTTACATCATTTAATACACCTCTAATTATTACCCTGATCCTCTAGGAGATTGTCCAGCAAAGCACATCAACAGATACAAAACAAAGCTTTTAATTTTTTTTTTTTTCATTAACAGACATAATTTGGTCAGTTCTTTCTACAAAGAAACCTTGGTTATGCTCACAGGTCACACATAATTAGCTTGTTTTACATATTCAGCATTCAAAACCAAATGTTTTTTGTTCTTGTTCTGTCAAGACACAACAGAGAGGCTCCTGGAGATCTGAAATCCTCCCCAGTTAGTACTCCTGACATATATTTTAACTCCCAACCTCCAGTGTTCAAATCTAAATATTTTGTTTACTGATACCCTTGTTAAGCTTTACCAGCCAGCTTAAAATTTAAGCCCTTTATAACAACTGGCACACCATGGAGATACATTTATTTTAAGGCACATATTACATATGCTTAAAAGAAAAGTGGAAAAGATAAAAATATTCTTCTCCCTGCTCCTCAGAGTAGATTGGTCGCCAAAATAATTTAAGATCCTGTTAGGAGGAATTTATGCATGGAAAAAAATACTCCTGCTATGTGCAGTTTAATTAATCACCTCCATAAAGCTCAAGGCCATCTGTTCAATGGATGGTGAGGAGAAAAATGATTAGATGAGACTGGAGAAGACAATCGTGGTGGTATTCAAGTGTATTTAGTGTAGAAATTGCATCACAAAGATAATTGGCCAGAATATATCAGAGAATATTCTACTACTTAAAAGAAAGGCTCACAGAGAACACAAATATTTTTAGGGGAACAAATTCCTAAAGCAATGGTAGGTTCTTTTACAGCAGCAATCAGTTTTCTTTTTGAAATGTTGACAAAACTTTGAGTACAAAATTCAGCTTTAACAGTGATCACCCATCCTGAATTCCTGAAATTCCAGGACATGGAATGAGTGGGTTTCACTGGAAATTGCCTCCTGAAACCTGCATTTTCTCCCAGTCTGGCAAATTCTTTGCAAGTATAAAAGCCAAAATGTCACCTTCAATCCCACCTCAAGTAATATATCACCTGCATTTCATGGGGAAGTAGCACATGGATTATAAAGTTGCATCTGTTTCTGAAGGCTTCTGATCCCAGCAGCAAAGCACAAACATATGATCTTAGGGATTTTTGTTTGTTGGAGGAACAAAGCTACATAGAAAACATAAGAAAACTGAGATTTCAGTCTTTTCTTACATTCTCCCAAAATGCTTAATTCATACCCTGGATAATAATTGTCATAATTCCTCCACCAAGGTTATGTTTAGAGCCTTGTTATCTGATACAATTGCCCAAAAATAACTGTATACAGCCAAACTGCTATTCCCACTACTTGATTTGATATTGCAAAGCACATATTAACCTTTTTTTTATATACCCCCCCAAAAAAAAAAAAAAAATTGAGTGTTCCACTGCATTCTCTGGCAAAATTGTTAGTCAGCATATATATTAATATAATTGACATGTTGAATTGATGCTTGAAACAGCTCACAGCTGGTAGCTTTGCCGAGTGAGAGTTTATTATTTTTCACATCACAAAATGCCTTCTCAGACAATTTTCCTCGTGTGCACGTGGAAAAACTAACAACTGGCAGGCTTTTGAAAAGTGTTCCACAGTAATTAATGACTCTGATTTACATGTCTACAGTACATTACACAGACACATGTCAGGCTGTAACGCTGAGTGCTTAAAAGCTGTGATTCCCCCATCATCACTCTTGGATCTGCACAGAGCCAACAGCAAAAATCTTTACCCAGCTCAGTGATGGCAGGCAATGACTTTCCACCAAAATTTTCCCTGCACATGTGTTGTTCAGTTGGCAACAGAAGAAACACGCAGATTTCGGGGCAGCAGTGAATTCTCTAAGTTGGACCGACTAAAAGTCCTGCCCTTCTTTATTTACCTATTTTTATAGGTTTCTAAGGACAGTCAAAGATTGGTGAAAGGGGTCAACACCCCTGAAGGTTTACAGGACAAAAACATGGTCAATCATCTTTCTCCACCCCAGGGAAAGGAATGAAAAACAATTCCACAAGTGCAAAACAATCCCGGCCGGTTAAGAAAAACAAGGACCATATTTACAGAACAAGCATGGGAAACTACAGCTACAATGTTACAACTTATGAAGCCCTGTAAAACCAGGGCGACACACATGACAGGCAATCAGCCAACCCACTGCTCTCAGGGGAAGTCAAGACATCACCTGATGAATTTTAGGACAAACCAGGGCTGGAAGAGGGTGCTCATTGCAGCTCAACACTTTTGAGCTGTGTGGCTGCAGTTGCTGTCTCTTGGCACCCGGAACATAAAAGCCAACTCCCCTTTTTACTGAGCCATAGCCCAGCAGCAGCTGGCAAAGCATTCCAACCCTGAAAATCTCCCCAAACTTCAGTTTTAATGTAGTTCCACAAATGCTCTTAGTTTACTTTTATTTTTTCCAATTTTCACAAGGTTTTTTGTTTGTTTGTTTCAAGCCCTTCCTCACAGCTGACCTTTACTCCTTTTTTTAACACATGGAATAAATAAACTTGGGACTTACCAAACCATCTTGACAGACCTTGTGACATTTTTTTCCCACCTTGTAGCAAATTCATCCCAGGATGGAGCAGTCTTAACACTTTACTCAGCTTTCTTCTCTAAAATTTTAATACTTTTTCTCTGAAAAATAAAACAGAAAATATGAAAATAGGGCAGTTATTTTTAAGCTTGTATTTTAAAAATAGCAATCAGAATTCTGTGATTTTTGTGCTCTGTCCCTCCCCAGTAATGTCACATTTCTTTTTTGCTTAAGGAAGCTCAGGAAGAACAGAGTGTTGTGGGTAAAGCACCCCTGAAGTCTTGCACTTCTTCCACACATCTACCTCCTTTAGGAGTGCATTTTCCCATCTCTGCTATTAACCATAGCTCATTTGGCTTGCAAATACCACTACGAATCACCCAATTTTTTTTAAAAAAAAATATTTTCAAAGAAATCCAAGGAGAACCACTCACTTTCAACACTGCATTTCAAGCAAGAATTTTTCTGTCTGACAAATAAAACAGTTTTTCTAAAAGCACACCATCTAAACCGGGTGGGTGAGTCACAAAGAGCTCACAAAAGTGTGTTTTTACAGGTTTATACTCCAGACCAAATTAAACTTGACAGTTTCCTTTAAATTAAATTACTAAGTTAGAGATCACAGCATAAATAGCGCTTGATAAAAAAATAGCTTTCTTATTCTCTAAAAATGTTCAGAATTAGGGAAAAGAGCTCTTACTTTTCACCTGAATGAAACAGATCTATCAAGGTAAGAAAGCACAAGTGGATGCAATATAAGGAAACAGCTCTGCATTCATTTAGACTCTGCTTTCTAGGGTGATAAAGGACTTTTTTCCTTGACTTTTTCTTGTGCTATACAGGTCAATTCTAATGCTCTCTCCCTCTACATTTGCTAATTTATTTTTTGTAATGACATGCTTTTCTTACCTGCTTGGTAAGAAAAAGGGAGCAAGGAAACTCTACAAAATCAACACTGGTTTAGACCCAAGGACAAGAGGAAAATTATTGCCACAGTCTCATGGCAGGATTTCTCTTCCTCAGTAAACACCTGCACAGTGTCCTTGCTTAAAGCAAAACTGAGTTGTGCTTATCTCTTAAATTAATCATCAATTAATGAATTCTATGTATTTATAAACTTCATTATTAGTATGATATTCTTCATTGTAGTCATTCCTTTCCTAATAATTAAATGTTTGTGTGTGTCCCCAAGGCTGTTAAAAAGATATCCACAAGATTAATTATGAGGACATTCCAGTCCCTTTTCCCTCAGAAGAGATAAGAGATTTTCATGAAAGTGTCTTCAAGTGCCTTTCACCATTCAGAGCTCACAGACTTTTTATTAAATAAAAATAAAAATTATAACAGCTAAATGGCCATTCCAGCTCCAGAAGTTTTAAGATATCAAAAGACATGAAACAGGAGGGAATAAGGTTCTACAATGACATGAAATACTGTAAGAGAGAAGTTTTTCAAATCTAGGTGTCATGATGACAGGAAAGCTGAAATCCATGGTTGGGAACAGCCTGGCTGTGGCAGCCCAGAGACAATTGAAATTATTTGGGAATGGGGTTTGGACTTGCTCCTCTACAAAGACTGATTAATACTGGAACTGAGGGAGGAAATGAAACCACTTTCAGCAATTCTCCCACTTCTACATCACTTGGCTGAAACCTGGGAACTGAAATGTGTAATTTTGGTGCTGGAAGACTCCTTTAATTATAAACTGAGGGGAAGGTGGACAGCTCAGGAAGTGTAATGGCTTGACTGGTCCTTGCTGTCCTACAAGGGATCTGGGATATTGGATTCTGCTGGCTTCCTTCAGGAGATGAATCCTTTTCATCTTGGAAAATACCCATGAGCACATCACCTAAAATATGTACTGATTTTTTAAAAAATATATCACTTTCAGTTTTAATTAAGTCGACTTATGTTTACAATTGGCCTTGATATTAGAGGTCTTTTCCACCCTAAATGATACTGTGATATTTCCAATATATGTTCTTGTATTCTTGTGTCTTTCCTGTACCAACTTGAGCTATTTATGATGTGTGGTACATATATAATGTGTTATATAAAATACAATTTCATATCAATATAGGGAAGTAGATACAAGCATTTCTTTAACAATCTGACCACCAGAATCTTCAATCAAAAGGTGATGACATGAAAATTACATTAATCCACATAAAAGAGTAATAATGAATATTAGAGAAATAAGATATTTACATATCATAGTGAAACAGAGGCAAAGGAATATCTCAATTATTAAAAGCTTTCCAACCAAAAGAGGATGCTGTTGCCATTGACTTTTGACTTTATACAGCCACAGTGGTGTGGTAAGATGTCACAAGGTCAAAAGATCAAATGCTTTAAATAACTGGTCTTCTCTGTATTAATGAATATTTAGAGAACAAAACTCAAGCTTTATATTCAAGAATATCTCTATTTATCCAAGCAGCAAGACAAAAAAAAAAGCCATTATCAGACGCAATGATATTTCTTACTGAAAATCAATTAGTGAAGCAGTTATCTGGAGATGAGATAAAGGGCCAAGCTGAAATGCTGTGGTTTTAATCACATGGCCTGACTAAAGGCTGCCTGCATGGCAACAGGAGAGGCAAAGCCCTTCTCCCCCTCTGTGTCCCTTCTACCTGAAGGTCAAGATTACAATCACCTTGTAGGGTCTTCTCCTTCACCTTTGAACTTCTTTCTACCAAATAACCTCATCAAAATACTCCTCTGAACAGCTATCCTCTGATCATTTCTGCTTTCATCCACTTAGAAAGAATCATATAAATAATTTCCTTTTTCCTCCAGAGAAAAATCATGAAACAAACGTTGCATGTGATTCCTAAGTAAATGTTTTTCTTGATTAAAAGCACAGCAGATCTGCTCCATCTATGTGTAGTTCCAGCACTCAAAAAGAATTTGTGAGAAACCTGTCAACACTAGGTAAGAGGAGGAGAAATATGGTATCATCACACAAATTCACTGAATTTCATAACTAGGCATAAACAACTGAGTCTGATGCTCACAGGAAAGAAAATATTACACTTTTATTTGATATTCTTTTACAGCAGAGAAGCATCCCCAACAGGAAGTACAACAGGGAATAGATTAGGACATGGAAGTTTTAAAGATCTCTCACCTGAAGTGTTGATGCCCTCAGAACCACAGACCTGAGCAAGGACAGGGGAATATAACAGGGGAGGTGACACACACTAATTAAAGAAAAAAATGAAATAAACAGCAGGAATTCCCACCCTGAGTCATTCTCACCCTGAGTTCCCTGTTTTTCTTGGATTTAAAATGCCTCTTAAATAAGATTACCCCAGTGTTGCCATAGCCTTTAAACTTTTATTTCTCCTGAGAAAAAGTCTGTGTAGGGTCAAATGGTTGTTTACTTGGCAGTCCTTAAGACAAATAGTTTTTTATACTTAATGGTGTAGGGAAAAAATATGTCTGGTTCCATGTACAAAACACTTTATCTGTTTGAATAGGAGCAGGAAGGAGGGAGATGCTCAAAGCTCCAACTTTCATTCACATGAAAAAATCATGTAAAAAACACATTTGACCTGCTGTTGTCTATTCTACATTAAACCTATAAAGTTTCTACTGAAAATAAACAATGGAAACAAAGAACTTGGATGCAATAGAAGCCACTGGATATGACAACAGAAAAGGCCAATTTTTGAGTGCATGTTATAAAAGTCTCTGCTGACTGAATGATTTCATGAACCCTGGTCTGCTCTGCATTTTTCTCATGATCCTTTAGGATGATCCATATTTCAATTGACATAAACTTCTTGTTCTCAAGCCATCCTGACAAAAATTAGGCTCACAATATCAGCACTCTGATTTTAATTAGTTGTCAGTACCTCTCTGCCTTTATCTGTACAGATATTTACAGGGTGTTGTCCTTTCCCAGTATTGTGGAAATGTGGTTTAATACCATTGAAGGTTGAATATCATTGTGTCTTTCTTTGGTGGATGATATCTTAAAATAGACTACCAGACATATTAAACTGCACTAACCTCCACTACAGAAAGAATGAAACCCTGCTGTGTATCACCAGCCTTCAAGGACAAATCTTAAAGGCTCCTCTCTGTCCTGCTTTGAGCCTTCAGCTTATCATTCATAATGAATTTTTCTGCCAACAGGCACAGCTGTCAACAGGTGACAAATCATGGCATGGAGTGGCAATTCTTCACTTTTGTTGCTCCACTTTCCTCTCTGGCATCCTCTTATAGGATATTTGCTCCAGAAATGAATGCATGATGCATTGCCAAACCTTAATTTCTCCAAAATCATTTTCTAAATGACGTGGTGAACTTTGGGTTTTGCTCTTACATGGACAGAGAGTGATAGGACAAGGGGGGGATGGTTTTAAACTAAAAGGGAAGAGATTTAGATTAAATATTAGGGAGAAAAACTTTATTCAGAAGGTAGAAAGGCACTGGAAGAAGTTGCCCAGAGAAGTTTCCCCATCCCTGGAGCTGGACCTGTTGACAGATTTTCACTTCAACAGAGCACAAAGGTTTAAAGGGTAGGAAATTTGATAGAGGTTTGTACAGTTGATACTTGCAGGGAAATCCCAACACAACATGGGACACCCTGGAAGTACAGCAGGTTCTGGGATATAGGAATGTAAACCTGTTTTGCAGGGGTCCTGGGAATAAACTAAGGGAAAATTTGAGGGGAAAGAAGGAAAGATGCACACAAGGTTCATAGTTAAATAAAAAAGCCTTGCTACTTTCGTTGATCACAGAACGCTTGTTGTTTTAAATAAGAAGGTGCACATTTTGTGTGGCCTAAAAAAAAAGCCAAATAAAACCTTTGGGAACTGAGTACTATCATGCTGCACCTTTCTGCAGGTAGCTGTGCTGTGCTTCTGTTAGCATCGTTTCAAAAAATATTTAAGGAAAAAACATGAGTTTTCTTCTGGGATATCATCTGTGATCATCCTGGAAGCCAGACCTGGCCTTTCTGTAAGGAACACCAGCATCATCCTTCTCCTGCCCAAATCCACAGCCTTCTCCAGGCCTCATTCTTCTGAAGATATTAACCCTGTGCTTTTAAAAGTATGTACATTTTTTGAGCTCTGCCACTAAACCAGGTTGTTCAAAGCCTTTAACTTGGCACATTTGTACAGCAAGCAAATATCTAAAACACACAGTGATCAGACCTTCCCTTTGCACTAAATCCTCATTTACCAAAACACAGCATTCTACCTGCTTTGGCTCTTTCACAATATTTCCAACTTCCTGACCAAAATAATTTAAGGAAGAAAAACCAAATGGCACAGGCAGAACTGTAAAAGATGGGACAAGGGATGCCATTATCCAATGGCAAAGAATAAAGATCACATCCAGAACCACCTGTCTGTCAGGACAGTGGCACTTGGACAGATTATCTTAGACCATCATGAGCAAACAAACCCAGAAGTGAGAGCTGTTTGTGTCTGATTTTTATGTCTTGACATTAACAGTGGTTTTAAGTAGGACTTTTTTTGTTGTTGTAAAGATTAATAAATCAAGAAACTCACATAAGCAATGCTGTAGCAGCATTCACACACGCCAGGCAATTATGCTTGTGGAGAAGACAAATAGGCAAACTGTTGCAGCAGGATGAAACACTAAATTTTCCACCATGGAGGATTTGCTGCTGCCTCTCAGTGCAGGGGAGTGAGAGAGCGATGGGGAAATGAATCAGGAGGGAATTCCACGTGTGATTTACTGACACACTCACGGAGCATTTACAGCCATTAAAGGCAATCTCTCCTCCAAAGGCACCCAGGGGATCCCTCTGATGCTTCCTCTGGGATGGTCAGGAATGAATCCTGGCAGCTTCACGGGACTGTTGTACCCTGACTGCTTGCATTGTTGTCCCTCTCTCCTGCACATCAATGTAATTCTAATTACAGCTAAAGATGTCGTGTGGAAGCGGTGTAAGGAAAGGAAAAGTACAGATTGCTGGTCAGTAAAATTAGCATAATTTGCAATTGCTAAATTGCTCAGAAGGTCATCCACACCTAGGAAATGCCAGCTGTCACCACGAGGAGCTGATATTCACATTCATGATTGAAAAAATAGAGAATTTAAAAAGGGAACTGAGTGGGTGGATCAGCAATGGCCCTTTCAGCTCCACCACTGATGGTAAATAGAGGCAACCAAACAGTGAGAGCCTGGGTAAAGGAGGGTCTGACCCATTTCTGGCCAATTTCTAGGCTCTTTCCCTTACACTGCAAATTCTGATATATGGATTCACACCACTGCTCAAATAAACATCCACCCAAATCCTACAAACACACTGGAAGCACATTTTTAATTTCCAAATAGACTTCCACCTTGATCAAGTAAAGTATTAAAAGACACATTCTCTACCCACAAGTGAGCCCTTTAAAACAGGGTAACACACAAGCTGATATTTAGGGCACATACTCCTCTAGACAGTAAAAAATTGAAATTCGGGATTAATAAAACAAAGAAAATTACTCATTTCTCCCAAGCCCTACATAAAAACTGTATTTTCCAGGCAAGACAAAGAGCATACATGGATCATAAATGAAATATTTCTACATACAGGAGTCAGGGTTTTTTCCTGATGCTGTTGCTGGATGGAAAGCACATTTTTCAAAAGAAAAAAAAATAGAAAATGTAAGAAAAAACTATAAAAACAGACAGAACTTATTTCTTGAAAGATCATAATTGCTCATAGTATGCAGCATTCATGTAGAAACTGTCCTGAGCTTGCTAAATTATATATAACGCTTACAAAGGATGAAATATTTGAAGAACAGAGGTGGTTTTTATCCTTAGAAGCTGAAAAAAAACCCTTCTTCACACTGCAGAAAGCCAAATGCACCATCAGTTCAGATGGAGCAGTTAAAATTAATGTTAGGTATTACAGCATATAAAAGCAATCCACATTTCACAAAAAACAGGTGAATAAATGGATTTCCTTACTTGGTTTGCCAGAGTCAGAACTGGTCACTTTTCAGAGTATATTGTACAACCTTATAAAGATGATTTTTGTCCTCTCTTTCTCTCTGTCTCACACACACAGAGGTCATAAAGAAGGAGCACCTTGAGTAGCAGTCAGGAGATATTTTCTGGGGATATAACTGGTGACCTATGATCAGCTGTGGACATTAATCTAAAATAATGCATGCTCATGGTTAAAAAAAAATCTGTTTAATAGCCACAGAATACTCTCTGATAGATCTGCACTGCATTGTTATACTGATTTAAGTAAATTACATTGCAATTGCTGAGGTGATAATGACCTAAATACTGAGGCAGGAATTTAATTTTTTCTGAGTTCCAGACTTGGTCATACAGGGTCTTTTTTTGTGGGTTTTTGTTTTTGCTTTTTAAAAATTTTTTTTTTTTTTAAATTGTACTTCTTGTCCTAGAAGTGACATGAGAAGTGCCACTTAAAAGAAACGAATTAAATATGTTTGTGTTTATATTGCAGGAAAGGCAGACAGAGCCTTTCCCCTTTTTGGTCGCTGGTAGGAATTAAGTTCAGTCAAAAGTGAAAGAAGTTTTTCAGTATTATGTAAAGCAAGGTAATGCCTTCATTGTATTTATAATAGCCAAATGCTGATGGTCAAATTAAAAAAAAACAAACAACCATGACAAAATAATCAATGAAGACATTGTTATGGTCAGCTTTAAGAGAGAATATAGAGAGATTTCTGACACTGCACATCAGATTTGTGCCATATTTTCAGAGCTCTTTCCCTCCAATTCCTCAGCTTTATAAAGCAAAAACTACCCATGGTTACATCTTAATCTACATGACAGTCAACAACTTTAAAAAAAAAAAAAACAAAAAAAGGAAAAAGAGAGGAAGAAGAATTATTCTGATTCTAAACATGACACATTTAAGGCCTTTATCAGTAAAAAGCAGTCATTGTCAGACCCCTACACAATAAAGTCCCTACCTGTGCAGCTCTGAAATATCTTGCCTTCAAATTCTGCTTTCCAACATGGCAGAATTCCTTCCAATGATAAGGAAGAAGATTTTAAAAATTCTTCTCCATTTGGAGAAAATTAAATAGACATTTCTCTTCAAGATATAAAAAGCATGTTTTCCTCTGATCGAATTTATTTAAGTTATATTAAAATGCTTAGCATATCACTTTATTATATATACTCAATGTAATTTCATATTATTTCTGTGAGGAGATTAAATTATTCTGCTGAATATCTGAAATGTTTAAGACTAGAATAAATTCCATTTTGGCTTCTGCTCACATGACTTTTCTTTTTTTTTTTAGTGCCTGTCAACAATTGCAATCTTTTTGAAGCTGTTGTTCTGGGAAAGTATTTTCCAAAAGTTTGAAGAGACTCAGCTGTGGTCCCATTTCATATTAACCAGGACTGATGTGAAATATTTTTGTCACACAGGCACAGGGATTAGGGGTAATGAAATATATGGCCAATCATTAGTATCTTTGGATTTCAATGCAAAGATCAGGGGGACAGTTTATTGAACAAAAATTTTTGCAGCAATAAGGACAATTTCATTCTTTTTATATCAGTGGCAAATTATTATTTATTAACTCAACATTTATGCATTTTTATCAGCACATGGGCTCTATCTTGAGCTAACAGGTGCTTTACATTTTGCTCTTTTGTAAACTTACACAAATGCAGAAGTTGTTTAAATTAGAATATATTAATTCTAACAACGTTTTCCAAAGCCTAAAGAAAACATGAAAGGAAAGATTTTTTTAAAGTACAATTTACTAGAGCTCCACCAGTCTAAACATCATTTTAGAACAAAGACATTCCAAGAACTCCAACACCTTTTGTTGCTGGTAGGGGAACAAATAATATTTCTGGTTCTGCAGCTGTGAACTTAAGGGGACAAAGACCAGATATATTTTAATCAGGTGTCTGCCTCCATGAGGATAAAGCTTAGCACCCCAATTTGGAAAGAAATTAAAGCAATATTACTTTTTTTCGAATTGTTTTTTGTTGTATCTGATTTCTCTTCCAGGTGAAATACAATCACAAAATGAAGATGTAAACGCTGCACTGTGAAAAGTAGTTTTACCTTGATATGAAAAGTTATATCAAGGATTTAAAATACAGGAATCTTGTCATCAAAGAATTTCCACACACAAGGGGGCACTTTTAGGTACAATACTAATTTCTGATACAGAGGGGGATTTCCATCTCAGCCATTACCACGTATTAGCTCCTGAAAACACCTTTCTTTCTATTCATATAGATGCCCTTAAAAAGTGAGCCCAAAGTCCTGAACAAAGCACATGGGTACTTTAAGGCTGTGGGGGAACAGAGCTGATCTGTGAGCAAATTATTAGCAGGAGCTGTAATTCAGCCAGGGATCACAATTCCTGTCTGAAGGACTTCCCCAGGCAGCCCTGAGGGGGGGAAAAGAAAGAATAAGCTTTTCTGGATGAAGCTGCAGAGCAACAGGAGAAATACACACTCAGCCCAGTAAATCCCTTTCCCTCCCTGGGGATAAAAAAAACCAAAAAACAAAAAGGAGAAACTCTCTCAGATCAGAGTCAAATGAAGGACATTGGCAAGCTGCTAATGCAGCCATCAACAGCATCCAGAACACACAATTCAAGTTACGAGTGTTACCTGATTGTTAAATCTAAAAGGCCTCTCTCTGTACCCAGCTCATTTGCTGATATTGGCTATTTCCTCAGTCCACATTTCCTCAGGGATTCTGTCTTCCTCCTCTCTCTGTGGCTCGGGTTGCATTTGCTGGGAAGAAACCATTCCCAAGGGGAACATCTGAGATTTGATAACTCAGCTTGTTCAGGGAGTAATGCAGATGGAATTAATTTATCCTTAATTCTTTCACTGCAAAAGCATCTTGATTCTGGGCCTACAAGGTGTGGGCCTAGAACAACTTCAGCTATAGTTCTGTGGGCATAAAAACATCATTTTGCTCTTTGCTATGCAAAAATTGAAATTTAACAGGTCTTCAGAACTCTCCTCAGATTGGACAACTCAGAGCTTCTGGTATCTTGTGCTGGACAGGGATTCTACTCCACAGAAACCCACACAGCCTCCAGCCAATAAGGAATATATCATTTTCTACCTATGGAATTCCTTTAAAACAAGAAGAGCCATGTAAAGCTTCCTTATGGGAGGACTTCAAAGTTGATTAAGCCAGATGGTTCCAAAGACTCCTTCTGCAAATTCATTTCTTTGTAAGAAAGGAAGCAGGAAAAAAAATCCTACATTAATTCTCCAGAGCTATTAAGGAAACAAAGCTAACCTTCTTAAATTGCTCACTGGCAATGAGTATCTCTCAAAACATCTTCAATTAAGTAGCTTAATTTTCTGGATCCAGCTATTATCATCCCACGCAAATTTTACTCCAGCTTTTAGAAAATAGTAATTTTTTTCCTTTTCTAATTAACAATATTATTATAAATTAAAATCTATGTTGGGCCAAAGGTTAAAAATGTTATGGTTATGTACTGGTTCTGAGGTGGGAAGCAAGACTATTATTTTCAGCCAACTATGGGGTTTTTTTTATCTTCAGCAAGTTAATTAAAGACCAAACAATAAAAACCTTCCAGATTTTTCTTTTCACTCTTTGGTTTATTAATACATATTAAGTTTTTGGGGCCAGGAATCCTTTCTTATTAAGTCTACATTCTGAGCTTGATAAAATAGGCATTCCTTCCACAATACCTCATTTTACCTCAATACCCACACCTAAAAATGTACCTGCAGGAGAGAACTAGGAAAATTCAGACGAGTAAAAAAAAAGAAGGATCTTTTTTGAAAGCACACCTTTTAGTTCATTGATCATAAGAAATAATTTTAGTTCATTTAATAACATTTTAGTAACATTCATCTTTCATTCATAGCATTCATTCAACATTCATTCAGTAACATTCACTCATCCACAGGAAAGCAACCTATTGTAAGTGGAAAATTGCAGTAAATAAAAAGGCAAATGGTTCAGTTACTGTTTGCAATAATTTAATATCTGTGAACAGCCCTTTGTCAAAGACATGGAAGGAAATCAAGGACAGTTTTGACTTCAGATTCAAGGTAGGAAAGGGAGCCACACTCTGGTCAGTGCCTCCAGGCAGGACAATTTAACAGGCAAAACCAGGTTTTTTGGCTGGGATAAAGTGCAGATGGGCCTGGAAGTGGGAGATGTTTGCTTGGAATGAAGAAGGAGAAGAATAAAACCTACTCAAAACAAAATACTTTCCCCACTGACAGCTATACACATATTTACCCATCATCCTTTCATTTAGGTGAAAGTTTGTCCTCTGTTTGTTTGTGTCAACGTGAAACTCTGTAGGCATTAGATTGCTGTTTGAGAATGTCACACTGTCAAGAGGTGAAGCAGTGATGAAGGCTGTCAGAAAGGGAAGGAGGAATATCTATCATGCTAAAGAAACCAGATAAATAATAGATGACAGAATGTATTCTGTGAAACACTGTTAGGAGCATAATCTTCAGGAGGACACTGGATTTGGATCAGAAACAGAAATCAACTTAAATATTCTTGTGTGTTCTTAAGGTCAGCTACAATAAAACTGCAGAAAATTTTGAAATTAGGCTGTTACAAACATTCCTGGGAAAAGTATTTCGAAAGAGTGAATACCAGCTTCAAATTCAATAGACTAACAGACTGTTTAAAAAGTGGCAAGGAAATCCTGTAAAATTCCTAGTTATACCTTCACAGTTCTTGTTTCACCACTGAAATGATCCTTGAATTGACTCCATTATTTCCACCCTTAGATAGAAATATTTCCCTTTCACAATCATTATCTATTACATTAAACACATCTATAATTTTAGTCACAGGTGTAATGAGTTAAAAATAACCCAATTGCCTTAATCAAAGGCAGGTCATTTCCACAATCTAGAGCTGATCTGAAAGCAGACAGATGGCTCTAAGAAATGCTTCTTTTATCACACAACCAGCAGATGTTTCTGAGTGGTTTTTTGGTAATTGTCAGATAACCTTGCCTGTCTTGTACCTGAGCTCTCTCTTAGCTTCTCACTTTAACTCTTGCCACCTTTGGCACAAAAAACTGAAGCTGACAGTTTGAAGATGGCAAAGTCTTGGTGCTGTGGAAGCTTCATTCAGCTGGGGGAAGGAAAAGCAGCTCTGTGAAAGGGACTGTCTGAAGTCTGAAGTCAAGGAGGGAGTGCTGGAGCTGCTTTCAGGCATTGTCTCTGTCCTTAAGACCCTAAATAAACTCTGAACTTTTTTTTACAGCTTTAAGGAAGTCCTGCAGTAGCAGACCCAATTTGAGATCTTAAATACAAACAGAAGATTAAGATTGCAAGGTTAAAAATCAGGTTAGGTGCAGCAGACCCTTAGGAAAACAGACACTTGTGGTACCTTACACAGGTGTGTGAAATCTGGCAGCAAACATTCAGATACCATAAATCTGGAAGTGTAGCAAAAAATAATGGTAGGAGAAAAAAAAAGCACAGAACCCTGGCTCAAAGAGTGAAACAACAAAATTTGCATCTAAAGATCGTGCAGGCTCTGGAAATTATACTGAGAAGAAAAACTGAGGTGATGGATTACTTATAAAAATCTACACAATTCTATGAACCATTAAATCAAGGGAAAAAATACAAATGTGTTCTTTAGATGAAGAGTTAGAGAGGTCACCTAAGTCCAGTCACAAAGGAATTTTTGAAACATTCAATACTACTGTGTATTATTTGTCATCATAATATGCTTTTAAGTATTTGTTTAGCACACCTCCTGCAGTAGCCTTTATTCTCTCCTTTTAATAATGTGAAATTATTTAACTTGCTGTACCCAAGACACATTTAGCAATTATTTTTTCACAAAGTTGTGAATTTTGAAATAAAAGTTTCTTTTAAACCCTCACCATTTAATAAGCATGAAAACCAGTGTATGTGAGAGATCTCAGTTATTTCACTGTGCAGTTAAATCATAGTGACATTGTGCATGGTGGCAAACACTAAAGCCAGTTTGCAGGATTGACCCAGCCAGATTCACTCATGGTAAAACTCTGACTTAGACAGAAGTCTTTATATTCTTACAAAAGTATAAAATTAACACTTCTTTTCCCTAGTGAGAAAACAGGTACTCCCAGGTCTTTTTCAGGACTTGAGGGAGGTCTCTGTCAACCTAAACTGACAAAAATTCCATCTAGAGACATATTCTGAATTATGTCGACTGAGATTCCAGCCTGCTAACAGCTCTGACTTCATTGCCAGCAGTGCTTATATTTCCACTTCATGAAAGCTTGAAATTGAACAGGACTCTGAACAACAACTGGGACAAAAAACCCCAAGTACAGACATTTTTTTCCTCCTTTAAAAAGATAAATCTGTAGATGCTTAATGAAAGCAGTAAAACAGGTTTGTAATCAGGGTTTTGTTCTTTTTATTCACTCACTCCAATGGAGATATTTATCCTGAAGCCTCTGGATTTTTGAGTAGGTCTATAACCCACTTGGTACAATGGCCAGGTAATTGCCTCTGTTTAGGTAATTACCTGGCCAAAAAGAAAATTGTGCACACAAAAATCTAAGTTTGTTATAACATGTATATGCATTTTTTTTCCAATATTTCTTAGAATGGAAAGCTATTAG
Source organism: Drymodes brunneopygia (assembly GCA_013400955.1). Lineage (NCBI taxonomy): Eukaryota > Metazoa > Chordata > Aves > Passeriformes > Petroicidae > Drymodes > Drymodes brunneopygia. The sequence goes on along the minus strand of VZTZ01002460.1, from coordinate 64,242 downwards.
AAAAACCAGACTACCTCCTGGCAATAAGGTAACAGCAATTTGGAGAAGACAGAGTAATTATTTCCTGTGAAGAGATGTTCACTAAACAGATGGGAGTGCAGTAACTGAAATGAAATCCAGCATTTGCAAATGACACTGAAGAGCAAGACAAGTTCACAAAGCTCTTCTGAGGAGAGTTCTTTCCAGGCCTGTCTGCAGCAGCAGCTCCAGAGGCATTGGTTTCCATCTCAAGCACCAAGTTTCTTTCCTTTTGGAGAGTCAAAAGTCTTGATCTTGGTCAAGGTTTGCAATGACCACTAAAATGAAAATTATCCATCAGCCATGGCTGCATTATCCCCTCTGTAAATTACCCACTTTTGAAATCCTGATATGTAATGCTTCCAATCACCTTAGATCTTCTGCAATCAATATCTTATCCAGGTTTCTCTGCTATCCAGGGATTTCTGTATTCATGTGAAGTAATGGACAATGGACATGTATGAAAAATATACTTTCAACAGACTTCTCCCTAAAATCATAGTTCTTAATTTGCAACTTAGGTAAATTAGCAAGAGATTTGAAATGCATTCAGTCAATGAAAACCAAGCCCTTTAAATATCTCATGAGTGTTGGGAATTCCCATGCAGACAAGCACACCTTTAGCTGCATAAACAAGCAGAATGCAGAGCCCAGGCTCAAAAAAACTCTTAAATCAAAATAATTCCACACGTTTCCCATTTCTTTAATGCAATCATATGGAGCTGAAATTATGTACATTTAGATTAAGGCAGAGTGATAGGACAGAATATAGAGTAATATATTAAATGACTAGGATAGATGAAAGCTTTGAAAGTAAGGTCTTTTCCCTCTTAAGAATATTCATCTTTTAATTTTTTTCCCCAAATGATACCAGTCACTCCATCATTGTCCTTCTTAATCAAATACAGAAATTAAATCAGAGGCACTGATGAGGAAAATCTCAGCAGAAATGTACTTAACCTTATTACATACTACCTTCTGATTAGAGACCCAACATCACTTCACAGACTGAGAGACATGATTATATTTTCTATTTCGTATGACTGATACGTTTTATTTTCATTTCAAGAAATGAAATTCCTATCTAAAAATTAAAATGCAAGCCAGAACTGAACTGCACTCCTAGGACTGCAGTTTTACAGGAAACTACATGGGTACAGTGTTAAATTTTTGTGTTTGTGTGTTTCCTATTTATATATTTAAGTTGCTTTTTCTCGGTCTAAATGGATTTCAAGAGTTCATGGAGACAGAAGGAAGATGCAGATTATTCAGACAGTGGAAAACAGCTTTAGGGAACAAAGAAGATCTTTGGAAATTACAGGGTCCACTGTTTTGTTCTACGTATTATAAATACAAGTCTTATTTTAAAATACAAATAATACAACACAGTGGTTTATCCCAGACTGCATTTGATATCTTTCTGTAGCTCTATTTGCATCTTATTTTTGAACATCCAAAGATCTAACCAAGGTGAGAAGAACAATGCTCCTATACTTGAAACATTTATATTTAACTTTTCCAGAAATTGTCAGTCATACAGGAGACTCTGTTGTTGTGGAAATACAGAATATTTGTAAGGTACTCTCCTATGTTTAGGGAAAAAAAAAAAAATATATATATATATGCAGATTATATGCAGAAATAAATATAGTTCTAGTCTGAAGTATGGCTTATAAATTCATACTACTCTGATTCCCTTATTAATCAGTTATTCTAAGAAAGCATTTCTCCTCAGAGTATCATTGAATAGCTTCATCCTAATATGGATGTGGCAAAAGAAATGCTTCATGAAAATTAAGTGTTAAATGTTAATTAGTTAATAGGCTAATTAAACTTTTTAGTTGATTAGCCATTAGTTAATTTGCACTATGCTTTGCCACAAGATTGACCTGCAGCATTTCACACCAAAAGACAACCTATCTTACAAGAGCCCTGCCTGTACTGGTTTGATCATTTATCCTCTGGTGAAAATGCAAATATTTACGCCACTAAGTAAGTAAAACTGAAGGTTTTGAACTGCTAAATTTACCCTCTAATTTTGCAGCTGGAAGAAAAATATTCCAGGCAAAAAAAAAACTGGACAAAGAGATGCTCTACACTGAAAAAATCTGTCCTGATACAGGAAGAAAATCAAGCCTAGAGCTTTTATGCTGTGTAAAACTTTGAGACACAGCACTCAAACTTGCACAGTCACCTTGTTACCTTGACTAAGAGAAAGAGAGGAGAGCACTTTGGGGGAGTGGGAGCTTCACTCTGTTAAATCCCTTCCATAATGCAACGAGCCAGCGCTGAGAGGACCTGCCCGAGCGTGGGGCACAAATTTATCCTGCTCAGAGGATGGGGAGTTTCAGCTGCCAGGGAGCAGACCCCAGGAACAGCCATCTGCTGGTGCATTTGGCCCTCACTTGTTCTCTTTCTGGTTTTCAGTCCAGGTGAGAAGTGTTTCTGCCCTCCCTTCCCCTGGAAGGCCTGGCGTGGGGCACAGAGAAGGAAAATACAGGAACAGTTGCAGCTGCTGTCTGGAGGGCATTTTATGGGCCATACTTTGGACAAAAAGCATGAGGGCAATCCACAAGTGTAAAATTAATGTGATCTCTTTTTTAAGGAGCTCTAGAAACTACCTCCAGCTTGCATTTCAGTTATGTGTTCACAGACTGGCTTCAGTGCTCCCTAGCAACACTCCCCTCAATTTCCACACCTCTCTGGGCTTGTATGCACAGTGCCATAACTGGCACTTCCTCACCTCTTCCTTTGCCCAAGATTTTCCCTTCAAAGCCAGATCAGTGGGTTCTTATGTACAGGACAGCTGGTCCATGGCTGCTGCCACACTGAGCCAAATCTGCCTTTTCCACAGCTGCTTCCAAGCAGACAAATGACAGCAGCAGTAAATCCTCTGGCATTGCTCTCCACCTGGATACAATTCATTGTGGTGGAAAAGGCACAGTGCATTGCCCAGCTGCAAGGAGCATTATCTGTGCCCATGCATCAGATCCTTCCAAGGGATGCAGAGCCCAGGGCAGTACCAGAATTCCTTTCTTCCTCCCAGGTCAGAATTCCTGCATAAAACAGTATATAAGACTAAGTACCCAACTTATGTTAAACTCATAAATTGTAAAAATAGATGCTTGTGAGTCTGCTCCTCTAACTGCTTCAAACACAGCTCACCTGGACCAATTTTTTTAAAATGGCTTTTTCATAAAATCCTGGGTACATCCTTGGAAAGATACAATAATGGGATTGGAAGGAGTTACTTGCAGTCAGGCTGTGATGAAATCAGACCTTGGCTGTGACCCTGCAAAGCACAACACACCTGTGCCATTAAACGTTACCTCTCAATCCCATACTGTGGCATCATTCAAAGGCCAAAACCTTTGCAATTCTAAGAATTAAACTGGATAGATAAAAAAATGGAAGTGACCTACTTGCTGCCTTCTCAATAGCAATAAATAATAAAACAAAAGCTACATTAAAAAAATATTGGATGAGAAGATGAAATTGCCCAACACATTAAGTACTAAATTGGGCTTGAAGGGTTTTGAATGGTGAAGCAAGTGCTACATGGAGTCCTGATTGTTACATTCCTTTCCATCCAAAGAGCTGACCCCCAAAGGTCACAACAAGGAGATCTATAGATTCCAAAGTGGGTAGGGATGAAGGACTACACATGGAGTCACAGAAACCTTTAAGGTGAGTGCCACCCTTCAGCACTCAGGCACTTCTACAAACATCTGCAACAGAAAGGAGCCAAAAGAATTTTTGCACCCGCTCTGCAGGCAAACAGCTTGGCTGGAAGATGGAACTCCCAACAAAAGAGCTGGAACTCCCAGGTGTCAGATTGGAAGTGCAAAATGAGTCTCACACAGCTGTGAGGCACTGGAACTCTTAGTGGGGGATTGCAAGGAAAGGGAGAGGTGCTCACGTGCACAGTCCCACTGTCACCTGAGCTGCTCTGCAGGTGGGGGTGACACAAAGGGAGCCTGAGGGAGCACAGGCTGCTTCCCACGCCCTGCTGAGCAGCTCCTGCTGCATAAACACCTCAGTATCATCTCATATCAGCCCTCAGAGCCTTGGGTCTGGGCAGAAGGCAGCTGTAACTAGGGAGGATGCATTATCCCTTTCCCCGTTGTTGCTCTGAAAAGGAGGTGGGAATACATTAATACATTGACCTGGGTACTCTGCAGAACACACATTTTGGATTATTGCTGTGCAGATAACTATACTCCTCAAGGGTTAGGAGAGGAAGAGCCAGAGCCTGTGGAGCAGAAGAACAGGAGCCAGAGAAATCTGGGGCTGCACTCAAGAGGAAACAGGCAGCAGAATGAACAGGTCTCCAGAAGAAGCCAGAAATGCAACAGCTGCCCTGTTCATAACATTCCCTGGGCTGGGCAAAGCAAAAGAGTCACAGGGTCTTGCTGCATTTATCCCTGCTCACCTCTAGGCCTGAAGAAAAGGGGAAGAAAGTAAGGATCATTTTCAAGGAGGGGAGGACAGAAAACATCTCCCAAATCCTCTGTCAAATAGGGTTACATGCAGCAGTAGAAATGAACCCAGGAAGCACAGCACACGTGCTGTTTGCAGATCCATACCTTTACACACACCTCATGGAGCAATTCCAACTGAGATACTGGAGATAAGAAGTCACTTCTCATTTCCTTGCTGGCTTTGCTTTTGTAAAATACACACTTTCTTGTCATCAACCTAGAGACATTTTCTTTGAGACAAATGAGGCTACTATAGTTTAGGAACGCAACTCACCCTTCTAATAGAATATCAGAAATTAAGGTTTTATGACAATGTCTCTGCAGAACAGCATTGCATTATTGGCCTGAAGAATGAAAATGTGGGTTACATTCTTTTTGCTCATTGAAGCTGTTTGTCACATGCAATACAGATACTGTCAATACAGTGATTAACTGCAATGACTAAAAAATAGCTAAGGAAGCTGCTGATGATGTTTGTTGCATTCCTAATACTCTCTGAAAAAAATCATAAATGACAGACTCTTCTGATTACAATCAAAGAACAAAAAAACCCCTCTATATTAATATGGGTATAATTTGGAAAACATTGTTTTTCCATGGTTCAGTGATAATATCATCTTCTTCACCCTGCATTTTAAATCCTTTCCAAAGTGCTTACCTACTTCTTTCCCAGGGCATTAGAATACATGGCTTGATAAAAACAAACAAACAAGCAAACACAGCCCAGGGTGATAAACTTGAAAAAGCCATTACTAGAGCTGCATCCAGATTTTGTGATAGAATTTATTCCACTGAAGTTTGGATCAGGGCACTGAAATAAGATATGAGGTATAAGTCTTAATACTTGATGTACGAAAATCCTCTGACCTATGGGAAGACAAGATTTTGATTGCATTTGAGTTCATATGATCTGTTTCAGAAAAAAAAAAAACCTCAAAACAACTCACCCCAAACCATTTTTGGCCATAGGAGAGATCAATAACAACAACAACAAAAAAAGATTATAGTTACTTCAGAAGCATCTGAGCCAAGTTTAAGTCCGTGCTGGAAAAGACGTTTGAAAAATGCTGTAAAAAGTAGTTTTATGGAAGGGTAGTCACTACCAAGAAGATCAAGATAAAGCTGTGATTCAGTTTCTGATGTTCTGCAGTGCAGGATCAGACATGAAAGAAAATAGAATCAACTTAGCAGAGAGCAGTAGGAGCTAGGAGGCAGCAGGCTGGCTCTGTCCTGGAGTGACTGAAATGCAAGTAAAAGGAGGAGCCCTACCTGCTAGGGGTGGGAATTCTTCTATGTCACAAGAAATTGATGAAATTAAGTGATGCAAATGAGCAAAATATCCCATAAAATATGTTAGGCCTGGAAGTATGACTCAGAAAAGCCTTTTCTCATCTTCCCCAGGTCTCTGAACTGATCCCTAAGGTTACAGCAAGCCCCATTTAAATTGGGAAATTCAATCCACACCATGCAACTATTTACTGCCTACCCTAAAATTGCAGTGTTGAGTTTCTTTGTTTTTTTAATCTGTTTCATTCTCATTAGAATTTTTCTTCTTCATTTTTAGAATTCAAGCAGAGGCAGGATTATCCAGGCAGTGGAAAAGAAAAGACAGTGCCCGGCAAAGGGAAACCATGGAATTCTGCAAGCTCTGCAGAAAATAGGACAGTAAAAAAATGCCCTAATGTTTTGGGCAGACACAAAGCCAGAAAATGGCAATATTCTAGCAGAAGTTTTGGTAGTTTTCATTCTAAAGGACCACACAAGAGTTAAAAAAAAAAAAAAAACCTCTGAAAACTCACTTTTCTTCAAGGAAAATCTATTAATGAGTCAACCACCAGCTAAAGCAGAGACTGACTCTGTGACGTACCCCGTTAAATATGCCAGCAGCACACTCTGATGCTGGCATTTCTTAACTTGATTCTTGACTTAAATGCCCTTTTAAACGTGCTCATTAGTGAAATTTTCTAATTAAAAAATGCAACAGCTAAAAAGACGCCCTCTCCTACACAAGTCACATGGAACCAACCTGAACACCTACACGGTTCATTAGCTGAACTGGCAATTTCAGATCCCAGAGCAGCTCACCACCACTTCTGCTAATTGAAAAACTTGTAACAGAAGTAGGCTGTTATCTTTTTTATACACCTGTCACAAAAGGCAGAGCATAATTTATTCTATGGAAATAAAGTTTTTGCTGCCTAGAAAACCTCAGGAATCCAGAGGCTTGCAATAATTTGGCCTTTTTTAAGATTTATTGAGGAAAGTGCCGTCATAAGATTATCTGCCCCCTTCCAGACACCTTCTGCCTGCTCCTTTTTTCACCCCTCAGCCACCTGCCATGGTCCCCTGCACATGTAGTGCATCATTTGGCTTCACACCCTGTTCTATCTCGCTTTCCTTGCGCCATGCTCTCACCCCACTTCATTTAAATCCCTCTCTCCCTCTTCAGCAAGGTCAGGATCCTACAGACACCAATACCATTCCCACGTGGAAGTTATTACATGATCTGCAAGTGTTACCTGCATTTAAATGCATGACCCTCCTCACATCTGCTGCACACATTATTTCTGTTGATGTGCTGTTGTGCAAATTTTCTGGTGCATTTTTTTGTTTATTTGTTTGTTTGGGTTTTTACTTTGCATCCACCTCCAGCTTGCACCTTGGCAATCTTTCACTACTTGTGGACAAACACCAAGTTTTATTTCTTCATAGCTCCAGAAACCAATCTATATCTCTCATGCATATCACTGTGGTTCTGAGTTAAAGCGAATTTTCTTCACATTAACTGGTACGGGGCTGTTTTTTCTCACCATGCAAATTTATTTCAACTGACAATTTAAATCAAATCCGTTTTCCTCGAGTCTGTTTTGTCTGTGACAGTAATTTGTCAGTGATCTCCCTTCACTTATCTCCGCCCACCAGCTTTTCTACTGGATTTTCTCAGTCCGAGCTGAGTGAGGAGCAGGAGTGTGGCTGAGCCAGCCAAGGTCAAACCACCACAGTACCTTCAGACCCTGCAAAAATTCAGCCTCAGTAAGGACTGGAATTCCAGCAAAAATAGCCAGATCCTCCTTCTAAATACCCTACAGAGATTACATTGATTACCCAGAGNCAAAAATAGCCAGATCCTCCTTCTGCTTCCTCACAGCCTTTGTGAGCCAAAGGATCAACACTAAATACCCAACAGAGATCACAATGATTACCCAGAAACTGCAAAAGTAATGTTCAAAGTATTTACTGTTCATTCCAAAAAAGAATACTGTGGGATTCAGGTATATATAATTTTATATTTTATGTACAAAAGGGTAGTTTTAAAAAGCCAGTATTTCATGTGATAGAAAATTTAAAGCATTTTGGATGCATTTCTAGTTTAGGATGAAGTTTCTTAGCCCCTAAAGCTATGAAAAAATTAATCCCTCTAGATAAAATTTGGTGACATTTTATCAGTGCTGCTGTTGACTCAAGGTCTCTTTTTACAGAAATGTAGAAATCACATTTGAAAATGGATGTTGGCTTTCCCTCCCCTGCCCTCAGGCTTGCTGTGTGGCCTAATGACCATATCAAGAACACAAAACCTGCTCATTTACCATTAAAAACCATCTGACTGAGTTGTCTGATGTATCTGAATGTCAACATTCTTTTCACCTCTGCCAAAAATAAAGCACTTATTGGATGTACTGAACGGTGAGGTCTCAAAAAGCTCTTCAAAGACCTAAGGATCACATTATTTCCAATCCCATGGGTAATGGTGGAAGTCCCAACAGAGAATTTCTGTTACCCTCAGTGTTGGTGCCTTAAGATCTAAAATTTAGGTATAGAGCAGCATTATAAGCAGAAACTTATTTTCTGTGCCAGACTGTGCAATTCAAAAAGGTGTTCCTTTCCTGCAAGGGCAGGGATACTCCTGAAATCCTGTCCTCATTCACAGCCTAAACCCAGACAGGGCTCCAGGAGAGATACAACTGCACACTCAATAACCAAAGACAAAATAAAGCCATTTTTTGACTGCAACCTGAAAAAAAAAAAAAAGCAATCATCACTTAAATAATCCCTCACAAAAAGAGAATTTTCCTAGGCTCAAGAAGACTGAGACTCAATGTCTTTCTCTGTCTGAAGGAGTTTAAACCAACCTCTCTGAGCATATTTACTGTCTGGCAGTGCACAAAGCTGTAAGAGTCACCAACAGTTCTGTCAGTGAAACGATGACATCTCCCTGAAATGAACTGAAGATGTGTGAAAAAGAGAAGTCTGGGAATGCCAAAACTCTTTCCCTAGCTTGTATTTGAGGATGAAGCACATCAAACCCTGCCTCTCTCCTCCTGCTGTGGCCATCTCACACAGAGCAGCCAGGACTGCACACACTCTGCTCACTCTGAAGCTGTTATACCCACTAGGACTTGTCAAGATTTCCTGCAGAGTCCCACAGAGCTTCAGATTCCTGACTGGGCTCGAGGAGGATTTAGGCATTGAGCTGACCAGACCCAAGTAATTACAGCCATAAAAATGTCTAAGTGCAGCCTTTTGGAAAACCCTCACGTCAAAAAGAGCTGCTAATGAACTTAGACTGAGTCAAGAGTTCATCTACAACTGATTGGAGGCTTTCAGGAGCCAAAAGCTCCAATTGAGAAGCTTCCATACTGTCAAATTGAACTGGATCCTAAGCTAAAAAAACCTGGAGAAGCCTGGAGGCTGATTTGCTTATTCCCTGGTGGCCACACAACTCCACTGAGAATTAAAGCCACCCATGATGGTGATGCATGCTTGACTCTCAATCTCTCCTCACAAGACTCCTGTTTCTTCTAGTGAGATATGCCCAGAAAGCTCTGCAATCATTCCTGAATTCATCCTCACCCTCTGCAGCCAAAGACAAGCTCTCTGTGGCAGTGGATCTCTCTAGGTAGCAGCTTTCTGGTTTTCAGTGATGTTCTCCAGGGAATTACAAGACATATTCCAAACACGAGACCAGAGCAAGGCTTACATTGGAGTCCAAGTAACTCTTCTTTAGATTAAAGTGAGTCTTGGAAGGTTTATTTGATCTACAATAGGTTTATTGATCTACAAAAGGCTGTTCTTCAAAGCCCGTTGGAAAAAAAGGAGGAAGGACTTTCCAAAAAATGGGAAGTGCTTTGGCCTTGGCTGTGGTTTTGCTCCAGTCCTTGAACATATTTTAACTTAAAAACAAGATGTGGGTTACAAATTAAAAGAGAATCAATAGTACAGGACCCTCTGCTATCATTTCACCTCAAACCTTTTTCAAAATAAATCTTGCTTAGCTCATCAGAAATGTGACTCTGTCCTTGGACATGAATGTCCATCTAACAGAAAGATATTTTCTTCCTATTATTCAATGCATTTTTTGCTTAAATTAAAAATATTAAGATGAAAAAAGATATGTTTTTCTCCAAAAATACATCAGAGGAGTCAAGAATTAAGCTAACACTGGGTGCCACAGCCAGTAAAGTGTTTCAAAGCAACTGTACTCTTCACCACAGTCATCACAAAAATTTGAACAACCTGAAAAAGGAAGAGAAACTTTGCTTTTAACCTATCTTCCCACACTTCATTTAGCTGCATTCTGAAAATTAATTCTATTCCCTGATGTGATTTTCCCTTGCCCATCCAACATTTCAAATCTACACAACTTAATCTATACACTAATGGACTCCTAATTTTCTGGGGTAGTCAACCACATAAGACACTAACACAGATCATTAAAAGAAGTGGAAAATCTAAACAAAGACATAACAATTAATTCTGTGCAAGCAATGGCTCCACCGCAAACCTATGAAAAAATATTTATGGCATTGTTTTTCCAAGCAGGGTGTAATTTCAGTAGCTAATTCTTCCACCAGTTTATTTTATGACTGCCACATCTTCAATGTTTTAAAGAAACAGTCTCTAAATCTGTCCAAATTTCTAGGGTTTTTTGTTGTTGTTGTCTTTCTGTTAACCAGAATTTAGGGAGATTGTTCAATCAGTCATTTGGCCTTTCTTCATTTCTGCTTAGCACCCCTGAAGTTAGTTCCCAGTGGTGTTTTATTTGTCCTCAGAGACAGAATTTTATTACATTGTACCAAGGGCTTGGAATAGGGAAACTCTATCTATGTATAGTATCAAAATTTACAGGAAAAGCCAAGTATTTCAGTCCCCTCGTTGTTAAAGTAGCACACCAAAGAGCTAAGAGTGACTTCTTTACACTGCTATTATTGGTTCTCTTTTAGCAGGAAGCTGTGATTTATCAGCAAACTAACCCAGAATTACCTGTCTCTCCTCAGCCACCCTCACACAACTGGACAAACAAAGAACAGCAAAGGAGATTTGTCTGTGAGATCACCTGTACAACACGAATGGCAGCAGTAAGACTTTTATTATGGGCGGACATCAAGGAAACATAATATGGGAATAAAATTGCTTATCTAAGGCTCAATCGAAAGCTTAAAGCCACTGTTAAATCAGAGAGCAGAGAATGAACCAGAGAAGCAGCATAACTATAAAATGTAATTTTACTTGGAATGGAAAATGTGTATTTGACTAATTGTAATACTCTAAAATATGCAGTACAAAAATGTCAGGAGTTTGCCATTCACCGGCCAAAATCCTAGGATGAGAAGCACTTCCCCTTTATTTTATTTTTTTTAATTTTTTTTTTTTTTTTATACAAATATCTTGATTCGTTATCTCTGGCTGCTCTCTAACATTCATATTGGCTGAAAAATACTGCTTTATCTACTCCTGGTAATCAAGGTACTTTCTGTCTGATAAACAATTCCAGATAACTCATGAAATGTTATTCCTGGCAAATGAATGAACTATTTTCTTTTTTTATTGCATTTCTTTGAGGCTGTCATGGTCTAGAAAGCACCATTAAGGCATGCATATAACTTAGCACCAACGAATCTGAATTGTTTTGTTTTCATTTCACCAAGCTCAATGTATATCCTAGATATTTACAGAGGTAAATAACATTCTTCATGAAGCACAACCTCAATTTCATCAATACAGGACTTCCAACACAAGCAGATTGCTCCACTGAATTTCAGATTTTTTAACCTAAGGTGTATTTCCTCAAAAAAGATTCCAAATAATGCTTTTCCTTTTCCCTGAGGGCATATTTTCTTCAATTACTCAAACAAATGTATGTGTGGTACCTTCCAATTATTTTGTTCAGCATTCCTATTTCTTACCTATGTTTTAATCAATTTCTCCCATAATTAGCTATATTGTCAGAACGTTTGAAATTAAAAACCAGAATGAATGAGCCTTGTAGTTAAACAACAGGTTTTTTTCAGAAACTACTTTTTTGGTGCTAAATGGGTGTAGAGTAGCAAAATATAAGGGTAAAGCTGATGCCACTGTTGGGTGTCTTCAAATGTGGTTTTTTCCAGCAGGTGCATCCTAGATGCTAGAGTTTTCCACAAAAAAATAAAATTGACTTTAAAAGGCACATAAATGAGTTACAAACCAATGTCCAGGTCTTTATGTCTATATCAGGTCAAAGATTTGGTCTTAACAGTGTATTCTTTCAGGGTTTTACAAAAAATACAATTTCCAAACAGCACTGGGGAAAAGGAAGGATGTGCTGAAATGTAAAACAGGTGTGTCTTTTGTTCCCTTCACAGTCCTTCCACTCCTCTCCTTTGTTCAGATCCTTGTAGGGCCTGTTAATTAATTGCTGTGATTGAGGTCAAGTTTGAAGATGATACGGGGTTAATTTTAGACTCTCTGGAGTGCAGACTAAGAAACTCATTACTGTTCCTGACGCTGGGATGTCAGGTTAGGCAGACCTATAATATCTCAGGCTCTCGAGGAAATTGGCCTTTCTGCAAAGAGCTGCCTTGGCCGGGGTCAGGGAGGTCTGTGCTTGCAGTACTTCCTAAATTTCTCTGCTTCTGTTTGCCAGATTATAAATTACAAGTGAGAGCTCAGTGTTTCTAATTAGTCTGGTGTTCTCCAGGGGGGCTTGGTGAATATAATGCAGCAACACATGTTACTAACTACCACTCAAAGTGCTTTTAGCAGAAAGCCAATTAAAACGAAAATGAAAAGAAGAATTTGCTCTGTGCTTACTCCCCGCTCACTACTCCGGAGTTACTCAGCGAGTTTGATTGTTGGCCAGAAAAAGCCTCCCTGATTGTAAGGCAAGTTTATACTTGGTAAGTTTACTATGAGGAAAGTTCAAACTTAATTTATAATCTGTGTTTTTATTATGGACTTTTCCTAGTAAGTCTGAGATATTTGCGAACTTCACCACTTACAAAGTGACAAGCAGTGAGAGCAACCACTTTTGACATCTTCTGTACCAGAGCCAGAAAGCCAAGAGCAGCAGCTCAAGTCAATGACTAAAGCTTGCTGATTCCATTGAAGATCATAGTCCATTCCAAAGCTGTATTTATTAAAGGGCACCGTAGTCTTTATTTCCTCTAATGGAAATAGAGAAAACAGTTGAATTATAAATCCCAATTTTAAAAATGGGATGTATCCATTTAAATCTATCAGGTCTTTCAGGCACTGGTTCGGTTTGGGTTAAAAGTGCTGCAGAAACACCAGGCTCTTGTCTCTCTTCTCTGGAAACTTCTGTGGCCATACATGGAGAGATATAAAGTTCATAAAAAGGCAACCCTAAAAGAAAATAAATGGTGACAATGCAAGCTGCAGTTTATATGCTGTTCATGACAGACTCTTCAACACAGAGCTTTTGCAACTCAAGTCCCCTCTGTGGTTTATGTAAAAAAGATATCTCTTTTTTAATGAATTTCCAGTGAGCAGTCAAGACACTAGTCCCTAAAAATGTCAGTGACTTTCTCTCATTAATCTGAATTTTGTCAGAATTCAAGGTTACACAGGCAGCCCCACTGTACTTTTCTAGAAAGTCATCTGAAACAGCCAGACTTTAATCCCATGAAATTTCGGTAGGCAGGCTCAGCAAAATACCAAAAACCAAGTGCTCAAAATAAGCTTTAAAAAATATATATTGCCTTAAACTGGCTTCAAACATAGATCTTTGTATTTAAATCAATACACTTTTTCTTTATATTTTTCTGTCTCAATGAGGACTCACATTAGAGGGGATTCAATTTGAACTCAGCAAGAGCCAATGGACCTCAGAGTACAGATTTAGGTGCATTTACAATATACTGATGGAAAAAAAAACTCTAATATTACTGATAATAAAAGAGGTAGACTGAAATTGAACTTGATTCTGGCAGTCGTATTCACACCAACAACATATCATCCACAGGAAAATGAGGCTTCTCTTTTTAAGAACTGATGCTTGAGTAATCAGATACAGAGAAATTATTTATGATTAATCTAGCTGTGGTTATTCACTCAATTAAAGTTCCATCATTTCCTCTGCTGATACAGTAGCTACAGTTTAAACAGCAAGAGGTATTTGCCACTGGAAAATCAAAACATGGAAAGAAGATCCAATATTTATGAACCAAAATGATTTAAAGTCCCCATGCTCCGACATATGCTACGCACCTCCCCAGCAAGCACATCTGAAGCAAGCTGTCAATCTGAGAGGCAATAAAACAAGGCAAAGATATTCTCTAACTTCATCTCAACTAAATTTACAGACAAACTGCCACATCAAGGCATCATCACTCCTCAGCCTGTCCATTTATTAATGCCACACAGGGGACAGGGCCTTCACTGTTGCGGGCGTGACAAAGAGCTCCATAGCTTTACTCCTATTGTGTGGCAGGCAGACAATATTTCTTTCAGAGCTAATCCACAGACAATATTTCTTGCAGAGATAATCCACAGACAATATTTCTTTCAGAGATAATCCACCAGGACACTGCTCCCCTACTCTCGGCCCTGCTTTTCTTCTCTGCCCACTCCAGACCCATTCTGCTGGCTGGTTCTGCATTTGTAATGTGGTTTAAGAGCAGCTGTGTGAGGTTTGAAGTCATTTCTTTGCTCACCTTTACTATCTTTGCTGTTTCAGTTCTTCAGGCAGCTCGGGAGTGTGCTGATAGAACCAAACCTGCTCTGGCTCCACAGTCCCATCTGGGGGATGTCTGACCCAGGCAATCAGACAAAACTTGCTCTGAAATAAGCCTGAATTGCACAAGGAGGAGTTCTAGGGCTCTTGGCACAAACCACCTTCACCTACTGACCTTTCCCTACAGCACTGAATTAATTCTTAACACAGGCATAATGACATTGAATTCCTACCAGAAACCTTTAAAAGTAATCATAAAGTTCACTTTTTCTCGATAGTTTCGCAGGAGTTACAAGGATACATCTTTCATTACACAGAAACAGCAAAAATTTCATTCAGTTTTACTGCCCTGCAACATTAAGGTGTGTGGAGACAAGGTCTTGTTAATGCCTGTTTAGGGTCCCATTTCACCACCTCTATCCCCAAAAGCCATCTTTGTCCAAGTGAGTAACAGGGAGGTCACCCATAGGATTTAGGATCACTTGCAGGAGTTAAATGACTTGAGTTTACTGTAACCAACATACTTGAATACTACCTTTTTATTTAATTACTTTCTAAAATGCTAATTAGCTCCAGTATACGAAGTCACCAGAGAACGAAAAATTCTCCTGCAAGCGGTTTTGCAGTCAGAAGAACCCATTTGGATCCCATTGGTTTCCATTCCAAAACTAATTATTCTGCAGCTTTATTGCAAATTGCTGCTTTGCAGCAGCAAAGCTGAGCATTTGCACTTCCTTTCAAGTGTAGTTGTGAAAACAGAACCGGGGGGAGACCATTCACAGCTGCTCTGCTCTTTTTGCTCCCCGTTTGGAGGGGCAGCTGGAACTGATGGAGATGGAAGCTGGATGTTGGAAGCACTGCCAGTCTGCTTCGCTACTCTTACAACCAAGCAGAGCAAGGAACGGCTTTTCTGTTCCCTCTTTGCTGACTCCTGCTCTTCCTGACAACAAAACGTTGCATTCTGTGGATGTATTTGTACATTGAATGCAAATAAATATATAAAACTGCCTCTTACTGATTCAGACGTAAGATACCACCTGGAAAAAAACCCCAGGAATGTGAAATAAAACATGGGTTTGACCTATTTTTAATCTTTAGCTTCAATGTCATAATCTGCCATGGAAACACAAGCCAACATTTTTATTTAACACTGGAAAAAGTCAGGAAGCTGACTGCAGGCTGATTAATCCTTGCAACAGGAGTTCATCCCCAGTCAGGATCTTTAGCTATGATGCCTTCCCTGGTGCTGAGAGTGAACTTGTGCTGCTACCAAAAGGATTCATTTAGCCCTCAACCTGCTCTCTGACACAGGGGTCATTGGAGAAAGCTGCAAACCAGAAGCACTGTCCTGCCATGGATCACGTAGGATGGGCATCTCTGCCTGAGAATAACTCCTGCCTTTAAAGACCTTGGAAATGTGGAGTGGGAGGATCTGAATCTTACCAGGCACAACAGAAAAAATATGCTTAAAATGGTCCTATAACCTGCTTTGGTTGCACATCTTATGTAAATTATTTGATATTTTTTTGTAAAATAAATATGTTATGATTGGCACTGCGTTAACATGATTTTTTTTTTTTAAAGAAGACAAAATTAAGCCAAAGAAATCACCTCAAATAGAAAAGTCTGTATCTGAACGCTGAAAGCAAATAAAACTATCTTTACATGTCCATCATTTGGTAAAAACTCCAAAGGACTGTTCTCCAACATAATTAGGGTCTAAGTGGGGATGTGAGGCACTGGGAATTGCAGCAAAACCAGCAGAGGTTTGAGGATAGGGAGAGCAAGGATATCTGCTGGCCCCAGGTCAATAAGGACAATTCTGCCATATGTTCCTGATCTATTCTGCCTGCCCAGGGTTGTCCAGAGGGGCTGTGGAGCCCCCATCCTTGGAGATCCTCACAAAAACCATCTGGACGTGGTCCTGGGCAGCCAGTTCCAGGTGACCCTTCCTGAACAGGGTGGTTGGGCCCAATGACCTCCAGGGGTGTCTTCCAACCTCAGCTCTTCTGTGGAATACATGGAAGGCAAAGGCCTTAATTTGAACATATGCAAATATGCAAATTACATACAATTACTTGGTTACAAATTGCATCCAATGTCTTTACTATTTCCAGTCTTCTTAGCAGAGTTCATTTTTTCAGTTTGTTGAATTTTTAAAGAGAAACCCGAGATGACAAAACACCTCAGGCAACAGGAACTAACAGAACATCCCGTGTTCAGAATTAAAAATGCATAGAGGGAGGGATTAAAAGTGGGTGTAGAACAAAAATAGAATTTCAGCCCACTCGATGTCAATAGCTGCCCACCTGTAATAATTTGGGCAATCATTCTATCATCACAGATAAGAGTGTGAGGTAATAGTTGCCTAACTATGATTTTAGTTTGCTGTCAGTTGAGAAGTAAAAACTACACTAAAAAAAATAATGAGAAAAAGAATTAACCTCAGCTGTACTAGAAAATGCAGTTTATTTTGAGCATTATATTCTGTCACTACAGCACAATCTCATTCTGATTTTTAGATCCTGCAGGAAAATCAGTTGCACTGATTTCAGAGTGCTGCAGAATTGCTACCATTTGGTATTTTTTTTTTTTTTTATACTTAGCTACTGATAAAGATTTCCAAAAGGAAAGGGCTTATAATTAAAACCGTGATAAGAGAAAAGCATTTTCTGAACTGGGGTATTTAGGGAGACCTAGGGAATGTGATCATTAATCAGCAATATTTCTAACGAATATGTATATTTTTTTGAGTAATTTCATCATGTTACTTTTATAAGTTTGTAAGTCCAGGAAAAGCCTCTTTGACATTCTGCTAGAGGCTAGAAAAAACTGTTTTTAATGCTGCTCTATTAAATGCTGTAAGTGCTGTACATTTCCCCTTGGAATTGTTAAGTTTTGGTTCCCTTCTCTCCATTAGATTCCTTTTAAGGTACAAAGGGTTCACTGATGGATGGCAAAAACGATTAGAGGCACGCCAAGCCTTCCCCCTTAAGAAATGAGCAGGCTAAGATTGAGATGTTTATAGATGAGACAAATAAGAGAGGACACTCCAAAACTTTACACAGTAATGAATGTTGTAAAAAAGACAAATGGAGTGGAGGTGCTCCTATTTGTCACGTCTCATAACAGAGGAAGAATGGTTGCTTCAGTGGCACTGAAATGCAACAGATAAAGGATTTTTTTCCTCCCATAAACAACAGGTGGGAGTCAGGAGATTAAATTTTATTCCATTAAATTCTTTGAAGTGTCAAATTTCAAGCTGAAAATTAAAAACACAAATGCTCTTCAGAGGAACTGAAAATGATTCTTGTATTTCCGTTTTCATTTAGCAAGGAAAAAGAAAAGGAAAATTTTAAGGCTGATCATGTTTCTGAGCAAAATTTTAAATGTTTCACTCAGAAGAAGCTGAAACATTTTCATGAAAGGACTTCTTATTTGGATTTTTCTGCTAAAATTTAAATTGTTTACAGCATCATACATAAAACTTGACACAACTAAGTTCTAGGTGAAATAGTTGCCAACTATTTTTACTCTGAGCTAGAATAAACTATTTCCACTACATATTTTTACAATCAAAAGAAGAAATATAAATGGAATGGATATAGTTTTTCAGATTAGTTAAAAAAACAGCAGCTCCAGGTCAGAAAACAATGAGGCTTCTTAAATATTTTCTAACTTTGTCTAGTAATCAGACTAATTAGAACACTGAACTGAAACTGCTGGCTGTTATTTTAGTTTATGCACTCCTGAATTCACAGCTCCTGCATGTTGTGCTAATGCTATTTTCTTCCCCAGAGATTTAGAATTCATTTCCTAGGATGAAAAAAGGCGCAAGACACAATGCAAGCCACTACCTGGTGAGAAGGAAGGTAGAATATGTAAAAGGTTATTAAAATTCAAGATATACAACTCATTCACTAAACCTATTTTTCCATGCTTATATCAAGTTTACTATTAAAATAACAAAGTAAAGATAGAAAAATGCAAAATAAGTTATGGCAGCATTCACAGGTTTTGACTGCATGACAATTTTTGCTGTGAAGAATTCAGAACAAAACCAAAATAAATAATAATATATACATTCACATCTATTTCTTGTTTAGTGGAAAAACGAAACTTATTTAAAACTATTCAAGCAAAATACTTTGTTTTTTCAGCCTGAATAATTTACCAACACTTCACTGAAGATTATTTTAAATGGTCAATACAAACCAGAATTTTTTTATTTCGTGTAACAGGAAAACCATTCCCGTGGTTGGTAAAAAATAAATAATTTGTTACCAACAGTTTCAACTGACAACCAAGAACAGAAACAAGCACTGTGCACCCAAGACTATAATCTTGCACAACAAATTTTTGATTTTCCCCAGCCCCTGTTTAATGGTGTCATTAACAGCATGTTATGCCTTTAACTAAGTGTGGCTCCACTTTGTTTTGACTACCCTGTCATTATTAATTCATTTGGAATCTGCTGCAGCAATGCTGATCATAATGAATTCATTTTATATTAATGTGCATGTCATACTCATTATCATGGGGTTTTCCACGATAATTTTGCCTGAATGAGAATGAAACCAATTGCAAAAACAATTTGTTTGTTGTGATAATGTATTAATTAGGAAGGAGTAACCTGTCTCCAGTGTTTACAGCACCAAGTGGCACAGGATGTGTGTCCCTTCACAGATTCCTTCAAAAGCAGTTTTTCCTAACCACATTTGAACTGCCACAGTGATCTACAGAATTGTGGGCTGCTAATGATTGCTGATGCACAGAATGGGGTCTTACCTACAAGTTTTTCTTGTGTTTCCTAATGTTCCATCACTGACATGATCTAAAAAAAAAAAAATCTGAAAATTTCCTGAGATCTTGGCATGCTTTACAGAGCTGTAACAATTTGAGTTTTACTGAGCAGAAAAATCCAAATAAGAATTTCTCTCAAAAAAAAAACTTCTTCTGAGTGAAACATTTAAAATTTTGTTCAGAAACAAGCTCAATCTTAAAATTTTCCTCTTTTCTTACTAAATGGAAATAAGACAAGATTTCCGTTCCTCTGAAGAATATTTAATTTTTCTGTGCTGTTATTTCAGAAGGTTCTCTTCACACCTTGCAAACCCACGCTGCCATCTCTAAGCACCAGGCATTCACCCTCCTGACACCTGATGTATCTATCTCCATCACACAGAAATCCAGAAAGGTTTGGTTGGGAGGGATAAATGAAGGTCTCCAGCCCAACCACCTGCTCAAAGCATGGCTCACTCCAAAGCCTGACCACATCATTCAGCATCTTGCACAGTTGCATTCTCAACTTCCCCAAATACTGAGAACTGACAACCTCTCAGAACTGCTCATTAAATATCAAAATTCAGCACAAAATCACAGAAATGCCCATCTCTCTTCGGGCTCCAACTTGCCTTTTTACTTTCATTTTTGGAAAAGATAACATCAGCAGAAGCATTTCCTACAGTCCACTGCCTGTGGAGTTCCAGAACTGCATGAAAAACCTCTTTAGCTAATAATGGCCAAGCTTGATATGGTCTAGATTTCCCATGTGCCTCCCTCAGCTACTTCCTGTAAAAGATTTCTCTGAATCAACTCACCCTGTTATGAGCATCTTTAAGGTCCCAGGACCAGTGGCTCCGCTGGAAAACTTCCCCAAGGAGTCCACAGGAGCTGCACTTGGGAACACACAAGGTTATCTTTCCAACTGAAAACTTAACTGGGGTCCTTGTGAAGATTCTGAATCTTAGTTATGCTCATGAAAATTGCAGTTTTAAACAACAGAGACAAAGAAGTGGTTAGAATGTTAAAAGAAAAGGAGATGGATGCAATGTTCATGTCTGCTCCATCTAAGCGAGTGCATTTTAGCGACAGCTGTCCTTTGCAACAAGTTATTTTTGTACCAGCTATTTTTGCCATGTTCTTAAATGATTTGGATTGCTGCATTTTTTGCTCCCCCACAGAGCTTCCATTAGGACTTGACTTCTACACGGAGCTGTTACAACACATAAGCACTGCAAGGGTGAATTTACAGATAAACAGATGCCATTAACATTGGAAATTTTCCTTCAAGATAAAAGGCACACACATTGTAATGCAAATTTTCATCATTAAACCGTAGAGAATTAAAGCACACTTTAGAATCAAACCCCTGTCCAAATTCACTGGAGAAGCTGTAGAAATTCCCTATCACAAGTGATGGAAAAATCACATCACAGCAGCAGTGGCCCAGTGTTGATGAAAAACCAGGTCCTGCTGTCCTGACACAAACAAGTGGAGGAGCAAACACACTCTGGATGCAAGAGTTTTGAAGACCAACCAACATCACTTCATACAAAAAAATAAATAATTAGAAACCAGAGGTAAATTGTAGCAGAAAAAATGCAGGGGCATTTGCAAATGAAATGCAAAATAAAGCATTGTCTTTGCCTTATCATTACTTTGGGCACATTTCTACAGAATAATTTCACTTAGGGTGAAAACCATCTCTGCCTCTTGCTGCAAACTCATACTTTCATGTAAGGCTGATCTTATTTAACGTCTGGGCTAACAAGCCTGTTTACTATCAATATAATCTTCATTATTTCCATTTTGTTTGTGAGATGAACAAGTGAGCACCAAACCCAAGGCTGTATTTCACACACAACCCAATATATCGCTGACATGCTCTCAGCCTCCCTGGTTCTACAGCCAAGCAATTTTTAATCCCAGCATAAACATAAAACATAAAATTCTGTCCTACACACAAGAATTACTCACACTCAAGGGCCTGACCCTTCCTCTGTCAGAGCAAGCATCTCTGACTGCAATTTTCTTAACTGCTTCAGAATATTCAGAAAGCACAAATGAGGGTTGTATGGAAAAGGCAATTCCACCTCATGGAAGGTTTGGGTGATTTGTTTTCTTTCTTTTTGTAGCAAAATGGGCCCAAGCTTGGTCATGGGGCTGCCCTCACCCAGCACAGATTCTCAGGCAACTCAAGGAAAGGCCAAAGATTATAAATAAAAGTATACTTAAATTACCTTAACTCTTCCATCAGACAAGTTCCATCCACCCTAGTTTTGGGCTGTTTCTTGACCTCTGGTGCTAGAATCCTTCAGCTGAGACTCTGCAAATTGCTCTGTTTCCCACTTCAAGAGCAGCCCTTCAGTGAGTTGCAGTGATGAGTAATAACACAGCTGTTTATTATTCTGATAATTTAAATATTTCCTCTTAGCTCAGCTTTTTCACAGCCCAGAGATGCCCCACCTGCTCTCCACACCCCAAAGGGCAGCTCCTGCTCCCCACACAAGGCTGAGGTGCCCCAGCCCTGGGCTGTCAGGAGATTTCAGAAGACAAAAGCCAAGAGATTACGGTCAGGTTTTGCCACTCACCTTAATTCATAATGCTTCAAAATAATAATGAAATTATTTATTCTTCCAAAATAAGGTTTGCTTCAATTCCAGAAAAAACAAACAAACAAGAAACTGAGTGTTTCAGCACAAACTCTGTATTCCAGAACACCAGAAAAGCTTTCCAGTTTCAGGTGGCCTCTGCTGGCTGCTTTTGCAGACCATAAAACTGCTCAGATAATTGCAGAAAGTTCAACAGTGGAGTTTGATGCAACTTCTCAAAAATTAGGCATAGTTAAGTTGTTAGACAACTTTATCAAATTTACTCAGTACCTGGATAATTTTCTGGTTTGTTTTTTCAGAACCATGACTGGATGTATTTGTAAAGCACAAGCTGAAGTTTTGCCACAAGTAACTAAGTCCAATAGAGAGGATGATTGCTCAATTCACAGAGTGAATTTATTTGACTTACATTATGCAGAAGGTCAGACCAAATCTTCAAAGAGGTTTCTTTTTCTCTACAAAAATCAATAATTCTATTGGCCTCCAAGGCAAACAATAAATGTGTCTGAGAAAGGCAAACACCTCTTTAACTTTTGAATTATTTATTTTAAAAATATTCTATCTTCACGTGAATGCCTCTGTGAGGCTTTTAATGCACAATTTCTGAGGATGTATATTAGAAAGGGGGAAAGAAACAAGAAACTGTTGGGGAAAACTGCTATTTTGAGATCTTTCACAAGCAAATCCCTAGAATGATGATGATAATAATAATAATAATTATAATAATAATGCTGCTGATGAAAAACAACCCTGTGAAAGTGCTTGCATGTTTCTTTTCAAGGAGGTAAGAAATTATTAATCCCCTAATCAACTGTCAGATTTTAATTTAACCCTCAGAGTTGATATTACAAAATGCTGTAGTACCAGTGCTGATATGTGGGCTGAATTAATACCTGGAAGCAGAGGTCAAAGTAAGATACACTGGATTAACTCAGAAAATCAGCTGAGGGCTGCTCCTATTGCATGTTCAAGGTACTTTTGTTTTTACAGGACATCCAATGTCTTCTGTTTTTCCCTAACAGAAAGGATTGTAGAATTCGATTGCAATTCAATTTAAGCCCAGCTTGTTAAGGCAGGCCCAGAGCCATAATTACACCCTACCCTGCTGCTTATTGTGCTGCAGCTGATTTCTGCTGGATAAATGCATGTCATACAACCTGCAGCACACCCAGTTAACATTCAAAAGGCAGAACAAGAATGTTTAGTCATCAAATACATTCAGAAACAGGTCAGGGCACCAGCTTGGTGCACTGGACTTTACTTTTAATGTTAAAATTCCTTTCTTGCCTTCTCTTGTTCTCCTCTCTTATCCCTTTGTGTACCAAGAAAAATGCGGCAAAGTCTGAAAAATTCTGAAATGTAAAATACTAGAAATATTACATAGCTCAGCTGTACTGGATTTCCCAAGTCTTCCAGGGCAAAGAAGGAGCACAAGCTCTCAGGAGCCCTTTCTGGTGAGATGAGCACACTGCATGTCTGGTACTCAGCCATCCTTTCAGCAGTGATAAGTAACAGAGCTGTGATCCTTTTTTCCTGTCAGCTCTGAAGTGAAGGTCCTAAAGAAAGCTTGTCATGGACAGTGCTCAGAAACTCCAGCAGAGTCCCAGGCTGATCCCAGCCTGACCTCATTCTCTTATCAAGACCTAAAATTCCAAACTTCTGGCCCTTTATAGATGCCCTAGGGCATTCTCCAAAAGAGAATTCAGTGGGATTGGTTTAAAATGTTGGGATCTCATTTGTTACTGAGTCCAAGACTCATTGAAAATGCCAATCCCATTTCAGCAGATTTACATTTACATTCACAGAATTAGTGGGGTTTGTTGGGTTGGTTTGGAAAACACCCATAATAATGCAATATATGGGGAGTTGAACCTTACTCCAGTCCAAGAGTTGCATTTTGACTTTTATTTTCCTCAGCAATCCTATTTTCCTGTCTGTGGTCTGCCTTTCTTTAATTCCAAGTCTTCCATGGTGATTTATGATGCCTGCTAATGAGATCTGGAAAATAAACACTGGGGAGGTTGATTAGAGATGGTATCTGAGCTCAGCCTCAGATGTTCTGTTGTTTACAGGATCCTGCTCCAGTGCTCTTCAACTCTGTTGTTATGAGTGTAAGTCCAAATTAATTCTCTGTACCTGACTGCTCTTTTTGCCCCTCATTTTGATCAAAAGAAAACAAAGAGGGGGAAAAACAAAACAAGGCCCCCATCCCACTAAAACCTACAGGTCTGAAGTTCTTGGTAGCACCACACCCATCACCAAGAAGCTGCTACCCTTCCTTCTTTGGGGATTTTAAACAAGCTGATGAATCTTCTGCCTCACAAAGGCTGATTTTTTGATCTACAGGTTGTCAGAGACCCTCTGATTTTTCGTATTCCAGATCCAGTAAATTTTAAAGGCTAATTTGTAAATCTCACTGTGTTAATGTATGTCATGGATGTTAATGAAAAACAAACTCACAAACTGAGTGGCTCAGTTTACAGAGAGGCTGCTCTGTCCAGGCAAAACTGTAAGAGTCTTCTAAATCCAGGCTCAATTATTTGTTCTTTTCAAAGGTGTTGTAAAGTTGGATTCATTACAAATTTTGGATATCCTACATTATCACACTTATACTTTATGATGGTATATTACAGTTCAAAATGTCAGTCTGTATTTTTAAATTAAAAAAGAAAAAACAACAACAGCCAAAATAAAACCAAAATAAAACAAACAGTGAAAACAAATCCCCAAAACTAAACAAACAAACACAAATGGGAGTTATTTATTTGAACTGTGGAAAAAATACCCCCAAAATCCATGAAATTACATAAGCATTGTGTAGATGGGGCTGCAGAGAGCCTCTGCAGCCAGCTTGAGAAAGCATTCTGGAATATCATATATATTATTTAGCATATCATTTCAGAACATTTTTTGGTTACTATGCATCACAGCTAGACTAAATCAAAAGCATGGACCCCTGTCAGGGGTTTTTTTATTATTTATTTTATTTTACATGGGATTTTTTTAATTTTTATTTTGTGGTTTAGACAGATGGCACTGTGGTGACTGGAATCAGAGCGTAACTTCAGGTTTTGTTTCCAATAAAAGGTATGGTGACTTTTACTTTCAGGACTAGAAAAAAGAGCATTCGGATGTGACCGTGTGTCTCAGAGATCCTAATAAACACGGTGTGCAGCCCTAAATACATTTACAATGAGTTCCTGTCTCAATCCAGCCCTGGGAGTTCATCTGAATCCCCCTGTCTCAACGATAAGCCTCAGGAACTGGGATGGGCCTGGTAGTACAATAGATCTCCTCAAAATCTTCAATAAGTAGCTTCTTTTAGGATTTAAAGTTCATACAGTCTGTCTTCTGGGTGGACTCTGAGTGAGAATTATATCTCTTTTCCTATTTCAGTCTCTTACTTCCTATAATGGAAAGTTTGTGCTAAAGCTGCTATCCGGTGACAAAGGAAAAGAAGTCACACACAAAGGGAAACATTCTGTAATTTGTACCCTTGACAAAAAAAAAATTGTCACTATCTCCCATTTCAGACCACAAATGATTGCTTCATTCATTCATTCATTCATTCTCATTGTGCTCCAGCTTGATTTTCCTGGAGCTTAAGAACTTAGTTAACAGGAAAGTAAATTGAAAGGGAGTATCTTTTAGACATTGCTGATTGAGATGTTCTAATATGATGATGTGAATCCAGCTAAAAAGAATAAGATTAGGCTCAAGTAACTGACTAAGTCAAATAGTACACTTACTTTATTTTCTATTTCTGCTATAATAATGGAATGGGCTGAGAAAACTTAAAATTAAAATAAAATAAAATCAAAGCATACCATGTTAATCACCAAAGCCTTACAGTAATCCCCAGGGCTGATTAACTTTCAGTCACTTTCCATATCATTTGACTCCTTCTAATAAGATTAAACCAGGCTTTTTTACTTCTCATCATCATTCAAAAGGTCCTGTTGACTATTCACCTCTCTAACACTGCAATTCAACAGTGACTTTAAATGAGTTGTGGACCCAGCTTTAGATAAATCTCACCAACCACATCTGAGCCACGTACAAGCAGTGAATTATTGCAAACTACACCAGTGGTCACATTACTGGCATTTTTTAGCACCAGCTCTAATCTCTTAGCCCTGTGAAATCACTACTTGTCTAACTCATGGCTGAGCATTCATTCTAATGAATGAAATAGTTATTTTAAACATGCAAAACCCAAA
Source organism: Drymodes brunneopygia (assembly GCA_013400955.1). NCBI lineage: Eukaryota > Metazoa > Chordata > Aves > Passeriformes > Petroicidae > Drymodes > Drymodes brunneopygia. Next base: position 38,180 of record VZTZ01002460.1, on the reverse strand, counting down.
ACTTACTGTTTTCTCTCCCCTAACCTCATCACACCAACATTAGCGTTGGTTATTTCTGACCAACTCAAACAGAGCACCTTGGATGTCAGTGACTAGAACTGAAACTCATCCAGGGGTTGCTTGGCTTCTGGTCCTTGTGATGAAGATAACTCTGCTGAACGTGAGCTTTCACAGCTCAGTGAGTGGCATTTCTACAAATGTCCCTCTAAATCATGATGGGATGGCCACTTCACGGATTTGACATCCATGCCCTTTTTGTTGTGTGACCTTTCGGGTGCAGCATGCACCTTTTTCCTTTAAGTTCATAAGGGAGACTACTGAAATAATCTGCAACTCACTTTTTTGTTGTTAATTCCCCCTTTTTCTTAACAGCAATAGTTGCTATTAGGTAATCCTACCCAACCAGGGTCTCAGAAAGTGAGATGTGACTCCTAAACTAAAGGGACTAAGATTCACTAGATATTGCTCCCAAAAGAGGCTGTACCACAACCTGAGTGAAGGCAAACCCAGGGCTTCTTGTCAAGGTTCCTAAAATTGGACTCTTCAGAAGCTGTGTGGCAAAAGAAGGTGCACATCACCATCTGGGGGCTGTTTAAATTCATAGAAAAGATGATTTTTTAAAAAAAATTAGCCGTTGGCTGCAGTTCCCTGAGGAAATGCCCCATCTACTGCCTCAGTGGAGCTGCTCACATGCTCTTTATGTCCTATAAAGCCCACAGACCTCGGGTGATTCTGAGCTGGGCAAAGTCTCTCAGTGCCAACACCTTTACAGGATGAAGTGCAGCTGTGCTGTGCATTACCAAAATGAGCTAAAAAAAGCACTCACAGAAACACTTGAAAGGTGTGAGACAGAATCTCAAACACTTATATTTCAAATCATTTCCACCTAAGCAAAAAGTGACTACACCTGTACAACTATAGAGACTTTTACCAAGAAATAAACACTACTCTTTTTAAACTCTGTATTGTATTGAAAATTGCCCTTTTCCATGTTGGTATAAATTGTCTTTACTAAACAAAATAATAATTGAAAATAAAATTAATCTTTTTTTAGGGGTTTTATAACAAACAAACCAAACCCTTTACCCACATGTTTGCCTGAAACAACTGAGCAGTAAATGAATTTGCTCAACAGAAACAAATCCACAACCTAACGACCCCAAACCTGATATTCCTCCACAGGACATCAGACTCATTAATCCCTGAAACATAATTAAAGCTTTCAGGTGATTAACAGCTGTATCAAACAAACTGTTGGACCCCTGAATATCAGCTAAGAAGAATTTCATGTCTTCTCTTAATCTTGCCAAGCACTTGCCAGATAAGCATAGGGTATTAGATTCACCTGTTACTATTTCTGTAATTCATGATGTTATCGAAATTGTTTCCTCCCAGGAAAGCACCTGCATGAGACAGTTTTATATCCCATTTCTTCAGGCTTTTTATTGTTTTATTCTACTTTTTGTCTTGAGCTTCTGCTTAGTATATCCATTCACTCTCACAAAATAGGTAACTCCTCCATTATTGCTTGGTGTTTCAACAACATTCTTAAGAACAGAGAAGGCAATTCATAGTCTCATTTTATCTGATATTAATATTCTTACTGCATGTCACGCTGGGCACAAAAGAGGAACATTTGGTTTATCACAAATCCATCCTTGAGAAAACAGCTTTGACCTAATGATATCCAAGCTGAAAAAGGAAAAGTAGCATTAAATACACAGAGGGAACATTGCTACCACCACCTACTCTGCTGTGGTGGGCATCATCACCTTGTTCACATTTCTGAACAGCTATCATAAATATAACTTCATTTATTCATTTGTGTATCTCAGTTACTGCCTGTCTGAAAAATAAAGTATCATGGTTCTGTTGGGTGCCCAGCGCTCGTTTTAAAGATATATTGGAATTTTAATAAATTTAAATACATTTTTAATAAACGTTATAAATAACTTTGAAATTTTGTAAATATTTTGGCTCCGTGTTGTATTTAATAACACGTTTAAAAAGAAATGTCAGCAAATGCAAAGCCATCTCAGCCTCTCCTCCTCTCTTGTCCCTGTGAGAGGGGGTCTGGAGCTGCACACTCTGACCTCAACCAGGCCATCCATTAGAAGGCCAGGGAGGCACTGGCACCCACAGCAGAATAAATTTGTGTATTTTCCCATGTACATAACATCACCCCAGAACCCTTTGGCTAATCTTTGGGTGAGGATCTAATCAAGGATTTTCCCTTTTGAGCCAGCAGCAGAAAATTGGTGGCCACTCTGTAGGCAGCATTCTTTTGCTCCACTTTGTAAGACATAAAAATGGCCTTTCTTATTTCATATCCTAATACTGTTCTGCAGCAGTCCTACCCCCAGTCCCAGTGGGGATGTATTCAGAAATTATACCATGTATTTGAAAGTGCATCCATTGGTGTGCCTGAGAGTATCACTGCACTATTGTTAACCACAGCTGTGTAAAAATCTAGGGTCTTTTTTTGTTAGTCAAAAACATTTACTTTGTGGCATGTTGGGAATTATATCAGGCAGCTTTTTTGTTGCACTTTTTCTATTATTTCTATGAGTGAAACTTCTTAAATGTGCATCTTTATATCCTTTAAAGTACAATATGGTAGAGAGCATGGCAAACCATCAATTAGTTATAAATAAAAATACACAGCGTAAATAAAAATACACAAGGATGTAAATGAATGATTTTAAATGATCATGAGCTGGGGAACACAGCTAAGAGGAGCACAACAACTGGAAGTGCAGGGTTATTCCTGCAGTGTTTACTTCCATGGATAACATACAATGTTCTTTGCACTCTACAGGAAAATATAACTTGCAACCACAGTAAAATGCTACTGCAATATTAGAGCTTTCCAAAGAAGGTCAAGCACAAAGGCCTTCTACCCAAAACAGATGGTTTTAATTATTAATCCTCATTCTGTGTTAAATATTTTAAAAACTATAGAGCTGATGAAAAGTGTTATCTTACTGATCTGGGTCCTGGGTTTGTTTGGTTTGTTTTTTGGTTTTTTTTTAATATCAGAAAAATACAGCTTTAAAATAGCCACAAATGCTACCCAGTGTTGCTGCTTCTGACAGAACATTGGGGTTTTTTGTCTTTGAGACAAAGGGTAACAAAATTATGATATTTTAGCTGCATTTTCTTCTTTTTCTAGGAATGGTTTCCCATCCTGAGCACTCAGCAGAGTGCTCAAGTAGCACTCCTACCCAGGGGAAGACTTGTCACGCAACCACTTAAAAAAAAAAAAGAGGTTTTCATTTCTTCTGAGACTGCAGCCATTCCCCAGAACCCTGAATGCAAAATAAAGGTGTGATCAGTGTCCTGCCAAGCAGCCAAGGGTGTGCTCAGCTGCCTCTCAGGATGCTGCTGTATAAATGGTCATTATCTCTGCCTGAAGGATTTTGTGAGGCTTCTGCCACACTGGACTCGGCTAAAAGCTCACCAAGGCCACCTGGAAGGCAGCACATCCACAATTATCCTGTTGGGATGGGAAAGGAAACAGCCCATATCTGCTGTCAGTGAAATTACAGAATGCATCTCATTTTTCTGGCATCACCTGGAGGGGTGGAAGTTTTGGAGCACAGGCTCAGGTGCAAAGCTTTGCTTCCCTGGGAGGTGTCACACCTGAGGAACACAGTTTAATGTACCTGACTATATGAACAGCAAGAAACATCACAGTTTATAAATGTTAATAACCTATCCTACCCACTCTGATTGGTGTAACAGAGTTGCAGAGGCAAAAAAAATCTTTATCCTCTCACCTTTATCTTCTCTGCCTCCAAAATGAAGAGAGAAAACCACCTTTTTTTTTCTGCAAGAATGAGGGCTGTCCCCATTCCTGCTGCACCCTCTCTTCATCAGGATGGAGTAAAAAATGATGGCCACAGCCTTGCTCTAAGCATATGCTCTGTTATTAGGGGAATATGAATGCCGAAGCATTATTTTAACTTGCAAATGAGAGGATATAAAATTCTGCAAAACGAACCAGCGAGGATGGAGAGGACAGAGAAGTCACTGTGAAACTCAGTGTCACACACAAAAGCACAGACAGCTGAAGGATGCCACAACTGGGAACCATTACAGTTGTTTTACTACCAGTAGTGATGATTTTTCATGGTAAAGGCATCGCAAAGCCCTGTGCTCTCCCTGCTAAGGGTTTTTAAATGCAGAATCTTTACAGGGAGCAGAACAAATGCTACAGGAAGAGGAAACAGCTACAAAGAGCCCTGCTTTTAGTGAGGCTCCGTTGCAAACAGAATCTTTATTGCTCAATTAAACTTGGGACTCATTAGTTACATCCTGCCAGTGCTGATGAAAGTATTGTCTGATCACTTCTTTGGGAAATGTGCATGAATCCAGGAGACAGCATCACATCTCTGAGTGAAAGCCTGACAGTGGCAGGGAGAAAACAGCTCCTAAAAACCACAACTCCAGGTGACAGAGTTATCTCAAAGCCTAAATCTTGTCAGCAGCAAAGGAGACGCTGCAATTACCGCAGAGCAAACAAAGACAACTTTTAAGCCGGGGAAGTTAACACGGCTATAAAAGTCAATATATTTACAAAGGGGAGAAGCAGAAAGAGATATAAAGGAAAGCCAGAGGGAGCATCAAACAAATTACACTTCAATTTTTATCCTGATGGTGATCAGTTACAGTAACACTGGGGTTATTTAAAGCTCTAAATACTGCTGTCACTTCCAATTGCCCTGACACATCCAGATTATACTCAATAAAATATTTTCCATGCCTGAATATTTCAGCTTAAGCCTCCTGCAAGGTTAGAACAAGCAGCTCTTTGGCTCCATATGCTTTATTTCACTGCAGATTTCTACTGTAGCTCTGCATAACATTTCCCCCCACCAAAAACTGGCATTACATATTCCAGAAAGGGACAGAATTAACATGAGAAATCTTTTGTTGCCACTGTGTTGGGGGAAAAAAAAAGGAATTGGTGAAAGGCTTGTTTATCTAACCCAGCATGACCAAAAGAATTCAACATAAGTAAGCCAGCAGAAATCAGGAAAAAGAAATAATGTTGGATGTGAGCCAACTACCCTTACTTTGAAAGTATATAGTTGTCTGAAAAGTTGTGGATACACTTTCATTTAATCCCGTTTTTTAATTTTACTTTAGAAGTAAAATTAAAGCTGTTTGTTTTGAATAGGTTAAAATGCAGTAAATAAATTTTTAATCATTTCTCATGGAGCTTTTAGCTTTGGAATTTTCCATCTTGGGGGGCATGGCAGTGTGATGGAAAAAGGATACCATTTAAATATGGAAAGATACCCCAGGGATAGGGCAGCATCACTTCCAAAATTAATAAATAGTAAAATTTTGGAAAAATGAGAGAACTTAGCAGCTCTTTCTGTGGTTATTCACTTCATTCCTACATAAATTTTGATGCTATTTTGAAGAAAACAACCAGACATTTCCAGACTATGAAGTCTTACTCTCTCCCTCTGTTTTCCCCCTACTCTGAGATGTGGTGTTATTTGGGAGACAATTCCAGAACTATTAAAAAGCACCCCTGAATGTTCTGGTGAATTTCAGTGACATGAAGAAGGCTTCATGACATCAGCAGATAAAATTTCATTCTCTTATTTGTCAAGGCATTTTTCTACTTCAGCTTTATTAATAACAGTCACATTCATTTTATGCTTTAACTGCTTTATTTTTTAGAATCATACAAAACTAAAGTATTTATGGAGGACTTTTTTTACTATTAATTGTGAGGTCAAAACAAATGCTCCTCTTCACACCGATTGGATTTCACACTCATTTTAGATCCACAGGAACCTTAAACTGGTTGAATTTTCTGGGATTATCTTGCTTAGAAAAACAGAAAACCATTTTTATCTTCTAATACCTCCTCACAGAGAAATTCACATTATGCATGCTTAAAATTACTACCAAAACATCTTGGACTGTCTGGACTGAAATAGTTTAGACAGGCATTATCGTGATAATTGTGCTGCTGAACTTACTTTGGGGTGCAGCCCAAAAGGTTGATTCCTTGAGAACTGAAGAATACAGGAGAATTACACCACGGTACTTTGAATATTTTCAGGAGGACTCTGTGGCTCTGTCCCAGTGAAATGTACCTGCTGACGTGTTGCTTTTGTGACTCGAGTTGAATGTATATCGATCTATACATTGCCCAGTTATCTTCCTACCTACATGACAGCTGTAAAATTAAAAAGCCATCACAGCTCATTGCAAGTGACAGCATCTGCTTATCTGCTTTTAAAATAAAGATTTCATGCTAAATGAGGAGTTGTGCCAATTATCATCCACTTTTTTGTTCTTTTTTTTTTTTTTTTTTTTTTTTTTTTAGATCAAGCTTGTCCCTTAACCACACCAACTTCTTCCCTGCAGATTTTAATTGATGGTTCCATCCTCTAATTACTTGACTTCAGTAGAGTCGGGGTTGGACTTGCAATATCATTTCAGTATTTGTTTTTAATTAGCCCAATTATCGGCAATTGACCTCCGCTTAACAGCCTCTAAATCAGCTGCAGTTGTTCCCCTTGTCGGGCTGATTGGGCGAGAAGCTGAGAGCTTTTTGTTGCCTCCCTTCATCCTCAGCCCTGGTTCCTGAGCAGGGAGGCTCCCCCTGAGCTCTCCCCATCCTCCCGCAGCTCCATCCCTCCAAGGAAAAGGCTCCAGCCCTTGTTAGGGGTTGGTTTCCCCTTCACTCTCCCTCTCTGCCGATCGATTTGATCAAGCAAATCCCTGTTTTGTGAGAGCCCCTCTGACAGAGTTCAGCCGGGGTCAGCTGCCTTGAAACCAGAGACAGCTCAAGGATTAGTGGAGACGGGACTGTCCGCTGCTCGAGGGGGAATAGAACTGCCTTTGAGACAATCTTTTGCCAGGTTTTTCTATGCCACCCCCTCTCCCCCGCACAACATTTGATTCATTAGAAAAGTTTGGAGGAAAAAACCAAACAAACACAAAACATGGGTTAAAACCACCAAAAAAAGGTTTTTAAACAACGTATATCTAGAGCACTGTAAGACTGGCAAGTAAAATCACAGCAGTCTTCAACCAGGATAAACTTGGGATTAATTAAAGTCTTATCAGTCTCTGCTCTAAGGTATCAGCATTGATAGACCTATAATTATATCAGAAAGGACATAAAATTATTATGTTAAGGACATAAAGTCTGAACTGTATTCACACAGGGTTTGAATGCCTCATTTTCAACAAGCCAAAGGACCCAAACTTGGATAGCAAGATATATTTTAGGGTATGCTAAACTATTCTACAACTGCAAAGCCAAGTCTCTTTGTGTTTAAACCCTGTATTCTAGCCATCTGAAATGTCCAACCCACCCTTATCAAATTCTTGACAAGTGTATTTCTTCATATTGCCAGCACTCTTTGCAAGTGGTTGCTAATACGGTCCCAGAAATACAACAGATGTACAGGTGAAAACCACTTTATTCACTGGCTAAAACCACAGGCACAAAGTAAGGCTTGACCTAAGGCTCAATGATATCGATAAAGTCATTCTATTAAATCTGCTGGATTCTGACCAAAGTTACATAAGAGCACAGAAGGCAGAGCATTGTGTTTTCCTGCAGACAGCTGATGTGATGCCCTGTTAGTTTGCAAGAGATACATCAGCCCTGCCAAACTGTCTCTGGGAGCTGTTTTCCCCAAAATTTCTCTTTAAAGGAAGTTTCCTGCAGAAAGACAAGTTCTGGAAACATTTCATCCACGTGTGGTGCTGCTGAGTCCTGCAGTGCTGCTCACTCTCGAGCTCCAGGCACAAATTCTGTGCTGAGCCCTGCACGAAACTGCTGCCTTTGGTGTGACCCTAACCTCACATTAGATCCCATTTCCCAATTTAGGAAAAGCTGGCAAACTGTGCATCACAGGCTGGCCCCTGTGCATCAGAGGGGAGCAAATACCAGGTCCCAGAGAAACAGGGGACTCCGAGAAGCTGCTGGTTTGTAGGATTTGGGAAGCATGAAAAAGAAATGTCTTTAGGAACTGCTCAGAGCTGGGGGTTAGAGAGGACTGCAGAGCCTTTGCCATGAGATTCCTCATCCACTGTCACAGAATGGGATTTGTTCTGCTGAGCTGAGCCTCCTCCCATGGTCAGCTGGCATTTCCTGGGAATCCCAGACCACTGGGCTGGAGCTAAAGGCGGTTCAAAGCAGCACGACAGGCTGCGTGCTTCACAGGAAAAACAACTTGCACCATCCACCCAGGGACAGAATGTAAAGAAAAACAGCAGAAACCCAAGGACAGCAGGGAAAAGGACATCTTCACCTCTCAGGATAGACAAAATAGCTTGGACATCAAATGATGATTGTTTCTAATGCAGATATCCCAATATACTTCAGACTCTCCCATGGGGCGAACTGCAAAATGCAGAAAAAAAGAAACACCCACATTTATTGGGATTTTACAATTACAACAAAGACACAGGAAAATCTCAGACTGTGAAATTCTGCTGTTCTGCCATGTATACCTTAGATACAACATGCATAGTAACAAACACATAATAGGAAATATATTTTTAAGTAGCTACCTACTTAGTCATAAATAAAATAAACTTCCCAATAATCCTAGTGTTTATAATAATCGTTTATAATTATAAAAGCCTCTATAATTTATTATTATAAAATTCTTTATACTAATTATTAGTACATAATTCATTATATACTAAAAATTTCCTGGAAAGAATTAAACAAACAAACAAAAAAAATCCAGTCTTCTCCAGTGAAGTATTGCTTTGGCCAATCTTTTACACAGTGAAAAAAAAGGAAAAAAAACAAAAGGGGAAAAGAAAAAACAGAAAAAATAAGGAGAGTTCATCTGTTTCTTAAAACCATGAGAAAGCCATTTTGGCCCAGTTTAAACTGAGAGATACTTTCATAGCCTTTATGCAGACTAACAGATTTTAAAAGTGCAACACTTACTACTCATTCATGCTTCCCAATAGTGAAGATTTTGGTAATTATGTCCACTAAAAATGTATTCCATTACATCCACCTTACACAACAGGATGTAGGTGTGCTTCAGTCTAATGCAAATACAGGAGGATATATTTATATATATAT
>VZTZ01002460.1:15751-29062 GCA_013400955.1 Drymodes brunneopygia | reverse complement strand
TATCTCAATGTACCATTTTAACAGCAGGAATGTCCCCCTTTAAAAGGAAAAGCAGTGAAAGCAGCTCCTGTTATTCAGAGTTGAATGAAAAGCCATCATGAGATGTTTTATCTGGTTGTTTTTGCATCTCTGGATTTTGTTTTTTCACAAGGATTCTTCCTCTCAAGCTGAAGTGGAGAAACTGTGAATTTACTCAGCAAGGGGTGAGACCGGGGGGAAATATCCAGGAAATTAAATGGGGGAGGAGAGGGTTTCTCCTCTTGGTAAAGGAAGTTTTTATTGGTTCTTTCATCTGCTTCTAATTAAAAATGGGTTCCAAATCAGTTCTGACCCTGACCTTTTTTTTTTTTTTTTTAGCATTTTAATTCACAAAAAAAAAGAAATATTGCCAGGAACTACGAATGGCCTGGTTTGTTTAAAAAAATATGGGAACCAAAGGAAACAACTGACACACCAAACTACTTTCAGCAGCTGGCAAATCTCTGCTGTTCCACAGCAACATTCACATTGGCAAAGAACTGAATATTCCTATTCAAACAAAATTTACAGACAAACATATGAGTAGTTTGCTTCTTTTTAACTCAAATATCACAAAAATAGAACAATTAAATGCCTAAAATCCAGTGCCTGAAAAATCAGGGCACTTCTGAAAGGAAAACACATCCATGACAAAATAAAAATCCCTTTTATTGCTTGAGTTGCTCACCTCTAAAACCAAGGATTTCCCAACAACAGGATTTCTCATCCTACTAAATTGATAACAAACCCAAATCCCAGTGCAAATGAAGAGAACAAATAAAACTGAACTTACTCCTGCAAAGACCTATAAAGTCCTGCTGGGATATGGCTTTGACTTTTTTTTTACATGGGAACTCTAAGTAACCCATCTCAAAGCATCTTTGGGACTACAGTACAACACTTTAGTCAGTTCTGTGTAGTAGAACTCCAACATAAAATCAGAGCAGTCTTTTCTCCTTGGAATGAAATAAATGGCATTTCTGTAGCTCCTGGGGAAAATAAATATTAGACTCACTCAGAGCACACATTTCTTGTATAATAATGCAAAAGAACCAGAAAAAAGAAGCAATTCAACAATTTAGTCCACTGGCTGTGAGCAGGGGAAAAAGTAGAGAAATAATTGCCCATTTTCTGTTGACTTTTAACAGATGTTTAGTGCCTATTTCTACACATAGCTTTGAAAAATGTTTCCCCCAGATAATTTACAAAATCATACTAAATCAGTTCTGAAATTGGAAATAAATGGCAGTAAAAATGTCTCTAGCATTTAATAATATACCTGATCAATGACAATATAGCCATCTCTCAGACAGTGTGAAATACAAAAATGGATACTCAACAACATTATTTTCAGGCCTGGGTTCCAAAAATATGTGTATTTATTTGACAAAGTTGATTCCTTTCCAGTGCACTGCTCAGATTAAATGCCAGGGAAAACTCAAGAACTCAAAGACCTTGTGAACATATGAATAGTTGCACTGCCAGGCATAATTGTTTTCTGATGCAGACCTGGCTGCCATTTAGCACATGCCCTGGTAGTAGAAAAGGTCACTACTTACAAAAAATAAATTCCTCCCATCTTCCATTAAAGCAGGCAGCCTGCATGCCAGGCAGCACAGCAGAGCAACACAATGCATTAATACATTATTTTGTGAAGCAGGTCGCCTTCAGTTTCACCATGCAGAGCTGTTCTTAAAATGTGACCATATTAATTAATCAGAGCATGAGTGACCAGAAAACCAACACCAGAACAAACAGGTTTGTTATTCCTGGGCATTAATCAACCATGCCTTCACTCAATTTCAGCAGTAGCTGATCGAGTGAAAATGTCAATTTATGAGGTAAGAACCTGTTTCCCTGGATAACTTTGAAAATTGATGGGTTGAAATTAATTGTGATTTGGTAATAGAAAGTGTGAAGAAAGTTTGGGAAGAAGTTTTAGGTTGCCTAAAAAGGAAAAGGTGAGCATCACCCCAGCTTATTGTCACACAACTGCCTTGGACGAGTGAAAACTCAGCAGTAGCTGCAACTATGGTCTTTAGACACTCATCACAAAGGGTTTTGACACAGAGACAGATATAAAATATCAGGTTTATATGAAAAAAATCTTTGCTGAGGGTTGGAAGGAAGGTTTTGACCTCATTGAAGAGAGAAGTTGTTTACTAAGCAGTCAAGTGGGACAGAACTCCTGGTGAAATCAAGCAGCAGTCACGTATTTACAGAAGGGGAAAAAACCCTGTGCTTCAGGACAGAGAAAGTCACACTGTCCTGTCTCTGCAAGGACAGGGCTTGAAGGACTCGGGTATGAAAAATCAATTTTGCCTGTGCCCATGCCTGCCTGTAATTTTGTCTAGAACTTTGTTTTGTCTCAATTAAGTTGCCATCCCTGTTTATCTGAAAACCTTGGTGAGCTGGAACCATCATTTACCAGCAGCAGGTTGCTGTGTCTTGGCTGTTGCACTGAGAATGCTCCAGCCACTGGCAGAATTTTTATTTTTTTGCCTCCCAGGGCATTCTGTTTGCTACAACCCAGAGTTTATCCCGTATCACTGACACTTATCACTCCTGTCAGCAGGTAATTGATTGACTATATGATTATATCTTTAATATGGCACTTAGATAATCCCAACATCCAGAACAATCTCAGGGTCAAGGGCAATTCTGTGCCCTTCTTCTCCACCAGGCATGCAATAAACATTTGAGACTCTTTTCAAAAGCAAACATAAAATAACTTCTTATAAAACCTGTGCAAGAAAGCTTTGAACTATCACAGTACCACTTTTGGTTTTCTTCCCCTTTCCTTTGTTTCCTGTGACCTTTTCTGAAGTCCTCCCAAATTCATTCTCGCTCCACGCTCCTGACGCCATGTGATGTTCATCACTTTCCTTAATGACCAAACAGAGATGAGAAGAATAGCAATGTGCTTAATGTTCAGCAGGAATTTATAACTACACCATCAAGTCAGTCATGACCTTACAAATTTCCATCAGGAGCTCCCTGGGACTTGCAAAAGAATTCATATTCAAATAGATTGTCTATTATGTTGTCTCCTTCAAATATTATGCTACCCTTGCTTGGCTGTTAAATTTTACTGTTATTTAAGTAGCATGTACAAGACTATGAAGCTCAAGATTGACTCAAAATAAAAGACAAAATTAACATTACTGCTGGTTTTTGTGGATACTATTTAGTAACACCACAACCTTCAAACACTACATCGCAGTTGTTTTATTTGGATATGGCATTTCCATATGATAGAGACTCTCAGTTGCTTCAGACAAAGCAGAACATAAGTGAATATGGCAAAGGCCTTCTCTTTTCTTTCTGTCTGAGCAGAAGAATCTGGGACAAAGCAGAGCAGTCCTGAGTCCATCAGAACCAGGAGACAGCCAAAGAACAGCTCATTTCAGTCACAGCCCAGGGGATCTTCTACACCTCTCTTCCCATTTCACCAGGACAGTTCCTCTAAATCAGGGACTCAGACTTCAAATTCCAAACAGCATCAATGAGTCCCACTCCCATTCCCTTCTTCCCTTTAAAAACCCTATCAATATACTGCTCCAAACATCATTCACCCTATGTGTGATGCCTGACAGGTTTACTGAATTTGTGAATCAAATCAAGCTGCAAACAGAAAAGCTGTGTTTATGGACAGATAAATGCGCTCTCAATAGCCTATTGCTGTCATGAAAATGGAGCAATTCTGCCCTAAAAACAACTACCAAATGAAAAAAATTTTAAAAAAAAGAAGAAAAGAAAAAAAAAATAAAGTAAGTGCAGCTGTACCAGGTCTCATTTCAGCCTCTTCTTCCTTTGAATCTCTTAAATCATTTCAGCTGCCCTAAAGCATAGCAGGCTGACCAGCAGTCCACCACTTCTCTTTGCCTAATTGGTTTGTTTCCAATATCCATCCTCCAGAGGAAGATCCCGGCTTATTTCAACCAATTTTACTGTCATGTTGTGTGCTGGAGGGACTGAACCCTCTTTGTCCCTTGCCCTGGGTGACCTTGTGACCCTTTTTCCTTCCAAGGCTTTCAGGGCACTTCCTTCATTAAAACGCATCGGGCCTCCTCCCTCCCGAGGGTGCAGCTGCCTTTGTTTTGCTTCCCCTCATTCAGAGTCATCATGAGCAAAACCATGAGTAGTCAGAGGTGTTTCTTCTCTGTGCATCATTCCAGGGGGACAGGAGGTGCTGTGGGGCAATGGCAAAGGGACATCCCAAAATGTCCCCCCATGATACGGGGGCTGTGCAGGTCTGGGGTGTTTCTACGTCTCCACGTTGTATTTTCACTGTTTTCTGGTATTTGCTCAGGAAGAAATGCCGCTGTGAGTGATCAGCAATTAGGCATGGATAGTCAAACAGAGCTCATTCCATGTGGCAGTCTCCTGAGCCCATCCTGGCAGAGCAGAGATGATGAAATCCAAGATGTGCTCCGACAGCAGCAGGCTCGGAATCCTCAGTACCAAACGCAGTCACGGTGACCAAAATGTGTCACCAGGGGACTGCCACGCTCACTGCAGGAGTTTTGTCTGTCTGCCAGAGGAACTGACTGTCCTCAGGCACCTGTGACAGCCTCTGCCAGGCCTGGCCTGGCTTTCACACGGCAGGATTTTATTCCAGCTCTCCAGATCTTCCTGAGTGAGGGTGAACTGCACCCCAGGAGCCTTCTGGTGTCCTCTTAGACTGGAGACAACGGGGCTCCTGTGACTGCCACAGACTTTCTTACTCCCTAAGAGTTATTGACAACTTCTCTTTGCTCTATTATGATGAAAAGTAGGTATTTTTTCCAGCTGATACTGACTTAAAACAATAAAGCATATTCCAAACACCACTCCTCCATCACCCATCTCCCCATGCCACATCAACTAATCTTTTAAATTTAGCATTTCAAATTTAACATCTTTCCAATGTTTTGGGGAGCTCGTTCTTGAGATTTTAGACTTTCTCATCTCAAACACCTGTCCTGTTACCTGTTTCTCCTTAGTTTTCAACAGGAGAGTTGAATTTCCCTTGAAACTGCTATTCAATTACAACTTGAACTGGAATATCTGTTGCTAGTATTCTGCAATAAAATTAGCTGTGTGTGGTCTGTAGGTTCCAGACAACTTCTATCAGGATTTTAATACAAATATGCATAAGACAAAATTGATTACCTATCATCAGGACACCCATCTTCCCCACTCTGTTTCCTTTGGATGCTTTCTTTGTCATGAGTGTGTACTCCTGCCACAGGCATTTTTCCTTCCTGTCCCAAGTAATTTTAACCGGATAACATGAAGCCTATAAATCTCTTCTATCATAACAACCCATAATTACACACATTCTTTTTATTCACGGAACATAAAAGACCCAAAACCAATAAAACCTTTCCCTCACCAGTCTGAAGAGCCTAAAATTTTGCAATATAAACAAAAAACAAAGTTCAGAAAGTGTCTTTGCTGAGTGACATTACCCTCATTTAGTGCTGGGGAAGCCTTGAAGTATCCCATTATCCCATCAAATTTCTGTCACTATATCATTATTCCACTGTAATAAAACACCCTCATTCATTTACTCCAGCCTTTCAAGTGAAAATGCACTGTATTATACAAAAGACTCATCTAGGAAAAAATCTACTATGAAGAGAAATATTCCTCCTCAAAACAACACTCTTCAGAATCCTCTCTCTGAATTCAATCTAGAAGTGAAGAACACAATTCTAACAAGTGGCCTTTTTCATGACACAGATAATTTAGATTTGTTATCGAGAGACTTGGTATTTCATTAATGGTCTTTAATGAGGTTTTTTAAACTGCAGTATCATTATATAAAGAGATTTTATGGAAGACAATCAGGTAATAAATATATCATCCCTTCCATCATTTCATCTTTACAGAAAAGGAGCTTGATTATTTTATCAAATGGATTTTGTTAGGAAATTTCTGGTTCCCGTGAAGTCGTTGCTTAAAAAATATCCAAGCAGAAGAAAATTATTTCATTTCAAGAAACAAGAACAAGAAAGAATCTTTCTAGAGCAACTTTCCTAATGCTTTCTAGGATATCCTCTTGCAGGCTTTTCTTTGAAGTGTGTGTGTGTCAACATCCATTTCATTTCAAGAAACAAGAACAAGAAAGAGTCTTTCTAGAGAAACTGTCCTACTGTTTTCTAGGATACCTCCTTGCAGGCTTTACTTTGAAGTGTGTGTCAACAACTTAAACGTGGAGTTTGCTACTCACACTGTGACTTCCACTGAGGATTCACAAGAAAAAGGATGGGAGATCACAGAGCAGCAGCCACACAATGCCTAAAAGGCAGCTTGTAGTGAGACACTGCATGGAATTTTTTCCCTACCATTAGGGCTGTGCAGTGCAAAAGCAGCACTGACGGAACCAAAAAGCTCACAGCACTTCAAAAGTGCAGCTTCACAGTAACCACAGAGCAGTGAAAGGTGTGAAGTGGCTCAGGGGGGTGCAGAGGGAAGGCTGAAGGGAAAAGGATGGTAAGGAGGTTGAGAATAAGAGTTTCCCCATTCCCTCATTATCCAGAGGCTTGGCTGCTTTCACGGGCTGCAGCACCATCTCCAGTCCAACTTCCTCCCCAAAGATCCAGTGCTACTGCCTTTGCCTCCTCCTCACCTTCCAAATTCCCCTGGCCTGCTTATGGAAAAATGTGATTATAAATCCAGGAAAAGGGATCACCTAATCAAGTTCTGAATCTTTGTTTGATTCTGATTTAAAAGTTTCCAGCAAAGTAATTAAGTTCCTGAAGGAAAAAAAAATACTAGGAGATTTTAGCAACAAATCGCACAGAATACATTTTGACTTTGAGCTGACATAAAAAAGTTACAAAAGCATATCTGGAAACCATGGCTTTAATTTTTTTTTCAGAAAGTTTTCATTTGAGATATCACATTTGTCCTATTTCTAGCATGAGCAGTGTCCAGAATGCCCATTTTTTGATCTCATTTCATCTCAAGGACTCTTCAGGGACACTGGAGAAAGGACACAAGGATGGCACAATGTGATTAAAAAAACCTAAGGCCTCTCTTAGGATCTGCCAAAATATTAGTGAGCATCCACTTATTGAAGCTCAGAAAGGGGTAATTTAAAAATGTTCAAAGCTGATTAAGTTCCACTGTTCCACCTTCAAAAAGCTTCCTCACCAGCTTTCATGCATTTCTCACATTATCGGCAGCTTCCATCAATTAATATCATCCACTTTGCACTTTTAATTTAGCTTCAACACACATTTGAGGAGAGTGAGCTTTATTATTCTCACAGAACAAGCAGGAAAACTGAAACACAATCACCAATTTGTCCATTTCCTGCACAGTCCTGCAGTCCTTGGGCTTTGCCAAGCAGCACGGACAGCCAGGAACGCAGCTGGATTCTCTACCTGGGAAATGCCTTTCATTCTCAGAGACAGCATAAAAATCCCCTTCCCACTCCTAGCATTCCAGAAGTTTTTCTAACTCTTCCGAACCAGGTGACAGAACTGCATTTATGAAACTCCTGAAGGGGAAAAGAAAAAGCAAACCCCAGTAGCAGCATATTAAATTTAGTGGTTAAAGGAATTTGAATTTAGGCGAGCGTGACTGAACCACCATGCACATGTCACATTATCACCCAACTCCCTCCACAAAGTCTGCTTTTACAGTCATTTTTTCTATCACTGAGCAGCAGTTTTGCAGTGTACTTGACTTTTCATGGCACTGCAAACAAATTGAGTTTCTGCACCTCAACGGTGAAGTGGTGTTGATCCAGTGATGCATTACTGAAAATGTGCAGCCTGCTGAGGGAGTCAACAGGGAGCCTGGAATTTTTAAATTAGGGTTTTTTCAGCTTGTAAAGATTGACAGTATTGACACCTTATAACTGGGGGTAGGCCTGGTGTATTTTGCTACCAAAATGAATGTTACTTTCAGGATCAATGCCATGTTGGCAGGTTGAACCTGAGGCATCCAGCCACCTTCTCCTGTACCCTACATTCATTCCCTCCCTTAATTAACCACAGAGATTTGGTAACACTACAGATTTGGGGGTTGTTTTATGTATTTCCATCATTGATATGCACCAGCAAAATGGCCCCTTAAGAAATAAACAGAAAGAATTTGATAAATATGATACAAAACCAAATATATTAAAATCATCTGAACTTTTTATAAGTAAGGAAGCACCCAATTTTCAAGCCAGTCACTTCATAACCCTGAACAATAATTAGTGCCCTTCCTTAATGTTCATTGCCAGAGCACCCCGAGCACTGGATGTTGTTTAATTCACATAAATTTACAGCTATTCTATATCCAAATTCCTTAGAAAGATTTGGAAATCACTGGCTGCTCAAAGGAACACAATCAACAAGAGAACTGCTCCATCTATCCCATCTGGAAAGGAGCAAACCCTTGTGCCTTAGTAAAGCACTTGTAGAGGCACAAAAAAATGCTGCAGAGTATGTTCCAGTAGGTATGAAATGAATTTAATTTTAGCTCTTTTGACCCTTTTTTTCCCTCCCCTCTCCGTCTCCCATGGTAGCCCATGGGCTGGAACAGGGTGAGGACAAGGTGTTGCATGAAATTTCTGTGGGTATTTTGGACACTGATGGTTTATCTTGCTCTCATTCACAGACAAATGAACCATCACATTAAGAAGGTCATTCCATAACTTGTTCCCAGGCTGGGAATAGGTATAGGTGGGGTGTTTTCCTGCTTTCCTCAGAAATCCAAAGCACAGCAAGCCCACAAGGCTTATCTGGGCTTCCTCTTACTCCTTACATCCTTAGTGGGTCACCCAGAAGATAAATCTTCCAAAATCCAGAATATTTTGTTTGGATTTGTGTACTGTATCTCTTACAAATTTATAAACATACTGTTTGTAGGAATTAAAATACCTAATGTAGTTTGGGACCTCAAATGTAAGCAAAAAGTTCTGAAATATCTTTTTTACCTCTGCCACTGGAAAGTAAATCAGAGTTTTGTCCAGCCTTCTGCTGCAAGACATTCTGTGCAGAAATAAGGGATGGGGGTGTGGAATAATCAAGAAAGAAGGATCCTAATTTAAATGTAAACAATGGAAGTACATATATTATACATACACTTACTCAGAGCAAGAATGAAAACCCATTTGTAAAACCCAAATCCAGCTTGTCAGATCGAGATGGAGCAGCTCTTTCAAACCACTCTGTCTTCCAGACAGAATGACAGGGTGGCAGGAGGAAATGATTCCTGCAGTCTGCCTACAGAAATAATGAATAATCTGCTCCAAGTCGGGTTTTGTGCATTATTTATACTCAATACACTGTCTTTGTAAGGATGATTAGTGCACCATCTGCCTGGACCACAAACAGGCATAAAGGAGACAACCTCCTGATTAAAATCTCATTTCTTTTAAACAAAGAATATGAAGCCACTATTCTTTCTGGACATGCAGACCTCCAGTCTCCTAATTAATCTACATCAGTCATTAGATATAGATAGCCTGGCCAGACCTCAAGTTATTTAAATGCATCACTGAGCTAAAATATAATAGAGCCAAGCCACAAATGTGAAGTTCCTTATCCTCTGCAACACTGTGTGCAAGATTCTGTCTCTCATTAGGGGAGAGTGTCAAAATTAATCAGGAGCTCTGAAGCAAGTTCCTAATTTTTATCATCACAAGGCTATGACTGATCCTGGGGTTCATCTGATAAATGGGAATGTCTGCTCAGAGCTGGCCACCCCAGTTCTTCTGCAGAGACCTCTTCAACTCAGACTCAACAGCATCTCAGGGGCAATCTGTCAAATATTAGGATTAAAAAGGGACACAAACAGGTTGCTGCCTAAACAGGACTACCTGTCTGGAGAGAATACAAAGAAGCTAGAAATGATCTATCCAGAAATAAGTATACATATGTTGGTGCCTAAATTAGATTAATTTCAGGATCTTGGCTCACAATACTATTGCAAAGGGCTGAGGTTACAGAAAAAGCACCATTTCTATCAGATCTATAATGAACAGTACTAAAAACCATTGAAATTCATAAAATTTATTTAATTCACAGTTTTCAGTCATAATTAATAACCATGTCCTTGTCCTTACCTATTCATTACTTTCTGTATTCATTTTGTATCTTCATTCTGCTCTGTCCAACAGTTACATTAATTGAATTAAAATCACCATGCCAAAAACATCTATCCAGCTCAGGATCAGAGTATTTGATGCAACAGCCATAAACACACACACACATACACTCCTCACCATCTTTATTTTTGCAGCACAAATTAAGGCAGTTTTTTTGTCCAACAACTCATGTGTGAACCACTTTGAGATCTTCTGTCCTGAAAAAACACACATTTGTCATTACTGTATTCATAAACTAGTAAAAATACAAACCCACTGTATAGGTCTATAAAATAAATTAAAATAGTCTCTAGGGGAAATGTAGAAATAATATGTTTCCTTAGGGGTTTCCAAAGCATTTGACAAACATTTATTACATTTCAGATTCTCCCTGTGGGTGAATTTTACTTGCAGAGTACTTTACAAACTGATCATCCAAGGCATAAACTAAGGCAAATCTCTCAACTTTGAATTGAGAGAGTTTAAGAATCCATGTGCTGAGACTCATCTACTACTGAAAACCTCCTTCAGCTGTCATAAGAGAAAGCCTAATAAATTTACAGGTTTATAGACTAACTTGTGTTGGAAGAACCTCTGGTTCACACACCAGATGGGGACCTTTCTGCCTAAGCCTTTCCTCTTCTCATGGATTTTATATAAACTATTCTGTGTTTTCATTGCACAATTCCTTCCTACTTACACATGAAGTTCTCATTAAGAGAATTTTAAGCATTAATATTTTCCAGGCAAAATACACAGTTGACATAATTGCAAATTATAACAGCTTTTAATGCTGGCACTCAAGAGAGTTTCTGAAGCCATCAGGGTAAATTACACAACAATACAGCATTTATGAAACATGACATAAAAGCTTTCCTTTCTTTCCCCTCTCTCAGTTATTAGGACATCAAGCTCTGGTTAAGATGCACACTGGCACTCAGAGACCAAGATGATGCTGGAGGAAGTGGGAGCATGAATAAAGAAAGAGAAATTGCCTGTTTCATGGAGGAAGAATGAAATTCTCTACCTGCTTTCATTTTTAACTCAAAACAAAACCATGCAGATAAAAAAAAGTTTGAATTTACAGTAGAACAGAACACAAAATGGCTTGAGGTGCTGTGTTGGTTTTCTTTTTCTCTCCATGGGAGCAATGTGAGCACAGGGCATCACAGAGGCTGCTTAGAACATTAACAGCAGAAACCCTGCCCATGGAAATGTGGATCACCTGGAATAATGATTGAAAAAGAAATCATGGCTACATCAACTGAATAATTCAGCACATTCTGGTTGGCAAATGCAGGCACATTTGGCTGAGATTTGTGGCCTAATGTGGACAGAAATCAGTATCATCATTCAGAATTTGTTTTATTTAATTGCTGACTTGCTGTGAAACCTTGGGCATGTCAGTTTACATCCATTTCTCTTCTCTTTCCATCCTTCTCTAGCTAGGAAGGTAAAGCAGAAATACTTCCTGTAGAGGAAGGACCTAAAGCAATGAAATGGTCCCTTATCTTAACTCAAATCTACATAGTCTATTAAAATAAAAATCAGCAATACAGTTATCATTATTATCACAGGATAGTTATCTTTAGACCTAAACAGAGAAACTTTAATAGAACTAGTCTAAAAGAAATACAATTTCTGCTGCATTTTTATTTTCCATTTCTCCTCTTTTATACTAAAATTGGGAACTGTTCTCAGTGTCAAGCTCCCAAGTTTCATGTCTCAAAACAGTTTGTTTCTTATTTATAAATTTCCCTTTAGGCAAGGAAAATACTCTAAAAATAACTCTCCTCTATCCTTAAGAAAATTATTGTAGAATTTGCCTTTGTGAAGAATATTTTGCAACTTTCAGTTTCCTAGTCGAAAGAAGTTCTCAAAATATTTTGGATATTTAGAAGTTTCCATCCTTTATGCATCTTTAGCTACATTTTTGCCCAGATCTACATTTTCCACCACTGGCTATTTGTCTGCATCTGCAAAGCAACCTTTTCTCATTCCACTTTGAAAAATACTGTAGCATCTGATAATTCAGTCTATATAGTCCTCCCAGGAAAGAAAAAAGGATTTTTGCAAACCAAAAAGCTGCAGTATAAATTCAATCACATCATATTGCATACATAAATAGGGTGAAGAAACCTAATCCAGAGTCACGAAAAATTCTATTACACTCTCTACATTTTTTTGGATGCACAAAAAAATACCCAAGCTGGAAGTTGCTTTTCCTGCTCACAAAGCTGCTGGTGTTGGGCTCCTTTCTAGAAAAAAGAGTATTTAAGGCATTTGCTCTTCCTGTTTCATTTTAGAAATATGATTTCTAAAAATCATATTTATGATTTTTTTTTTGTATCAGAAAGAGAGATCTGTAAGGTCCCTTCTAATCCAGTCCATTCTATGATTCTAGACAAATTTGGGCTTTAATTTTACCTACAGTAGTGAGAATTCAAGTGAAACAAATAAAAGCAGTCAATACACAAACCATACAACCATTATTTGCTTATTGTGAAACAGCACTAAAGAACTTAAATTTAAGAGAATTACACATGCACTCAGCATTTCACTTTACAATCTGTTAAAACTGGAAATAAAAATCACCTTCCCTAAGTCCTTAACTACTACTTTAATTGTAAGACTGAGCTCTCTTACAAAACTAGAGTGGGGGGGTGAACAGAAGTTTTTATTTGTACTATATGAAGTATTGAAGTTTTTATTTGTACTGTATGAGCTATTAAACCCCAAGTATTAGATGTATTTCAAGGATTCCAATATACTGGTGAGAATTGTGTCCATAGCTGGGGGCTTCAAAGTCCTATGAATATTTCTGAAGCACTTTGTGTCATTTTATGAATTATCACTCAAGTCAAATAAAACATAATCTTATTAATAAACAGTCTCTCCTGGAGACAGATGCATCAGCTTGCAGGAGAAAGAAGAGCAGCAGACACTAAATAATAATAACCAATGAAAAGATAAATTCAAGCACATGTTCCCTGTTTAGGTAGCATTAAGCATAAAATTTTGTTTCAATTATCTTTTTCCAGTCCCACTTGGAAATCGATTCTCTGCTCACATTAGGACAATGCAATGTAACATTTGAGGTGCTGGACAGCTTGTCCCTATTAACTGTTCCATTTTAGCACACAGGATTTATTTGCCACAGAGGACAAACCATTCCTCCACTGCATCTTCCAAAAAAAAAAAAAAAAAAAACCCCAAAA
>VZTZ01002460.1:0-11529 GCA_013400955.1 Drymodes brunneopygia | reverse complement strand
GAATTCTGGAAGGAATTCTGGAAGGAAGGAAGGAATTCCAAAAGGAAGGAAGTCCAGAAGGAAGGAAGGAAGGAATTCCGGAAGGAAGGAATTCCGGGAGGAAGGGAGGAAGGAAGGAAGGAAGGAAGGAAGGAAGGAAGGGAGTGGCCTTGAGAAGAACTACAACCTGTAAACTTCGAATGGTAAAAATTCTTAGGGCAGCTGTCGATCAGAGGAGAGAAAAATTAAAAATCACATTATCTGGTGCAAATATTTTCTCCTTTCGTTAATTCATGTCTAGAGTAGTTTTCACTATTTTTGCAGGTAAGTACAACAGTTCTTCAGCTTCTCTTGACCTCAATTCTCCCTTTCTCTCACAGAAGTCTGTACCAGGCTGGAATTGTCAGGGAAATTATTACTTTCAAGGATTCCTGTTGTAGCTTTCTCCAGAACCTGCATTTTGGAAGCAATAATTTAGTTCATTTGCCACTAGCAATGAGAATACCTGGTCACACTCACAAACTTTCCATGAAAATGATGACATTTATCCTGTAATTAATGGTGGACACCAAACGGGAGCCTCAAAAATTTGCAGGAGGAAAACCACGTTCAAATAAATGGGCCAGATGATATGCTGTAAAAAAAAACAACAAAAGCAGCAAAGATGACTCCAAAGACAAAAATATTCAAGTGTTCGTATCAAGAGAGTATTTCTGAGTCACGGCCACACCCATGATCCCTGATCCCCTCACTCTTATCCCATCCATAATTTTGGTACTGCTGCACCTTGGTGAGATTATGCAATGGTTTATTCCTTCATTCAGTATCATTTTCTAATGCTTCATCATCAGTTTTACTTTCCCAAGGACAACAATGAATTCATTCTCTCTTGCAAACCAAGAAATTTCCATTTCTGTCACAGTCACAAAAATCTTTTCTTTTTCTTAAAATCAGTTGGATTGATAACAGTGCTGCCACTTTTGACTCTTCTCTCATCTTTGTCCCTCCCATGCCTCAAATCCTGGTGATGACTTTTTGCACCCTCTCAGAGGGTGCATTTCCACTGCAAATATGAATGTCACTTGTAGATGCAACAAAACCCATCCAGCTTTAAATTAGCCCGGACTGAGAGCTGACCTCCAATATCCTTGACATCTTCTTTGTGTAAATAAAAATTACACAGAACCTGTGCAACCTGGGCCCCCTCCTATAATAGGTATCATGTCAGGACACTACACATTCCAAACTTTTCCTA
The DNA here is from genome assembly GCA_013400955.1 of Drymodes brunneopygia. Classification (NCBI taxonomy): domain Eukaryota; kingdom Metazoa; phylum Chordata; class Aves; order Passeriformes; family Petroicidae; genus Drymodes; species Drymodes brunneopygia. The sequence continues at coordinate 10,295 of VZTZ01002460.1, read as the reverse complement.
TCACTACTTATATCCTGTTGTCTTTGGAAGGAATATAAGGGAAGAAAAAAATGAAAAATGTGGTAAATTTCCATACTCATTCTTTGTTAACTATTTGCAAGTCCCAGGTAGCAAGGTGATAACGCAAAATATGCAATAAGCTTCTTTTTTTTCCTTTTCTTTCTTTTTTTGAAATGTGAAAAGGGAATGAGGGAATTACATTGATACTGTATTCAACCTTGCCGAAATTAGGTAAATGTTATCTAATGCAGATGGAAAAGTATTTTCCTCTGTGTAAAGTGCTGGGTTACTCTCCACTTTGGGAAACATCCAACAGGCAAATTCCCAGAATTCAAGCAGTCTTCATCATTTTCCTTCTGATCTCTGCCAGCACTAATTACTGAGTAATCTCATCTCAGATGTGTAGTGTTAATGGCAAAGATCTCACCAGCTCAACAGACCAGGTGCCAAACATGGATGGAAATGGGTTCCTGCTCTCTGTACCTTCCTCAGTGCATCTTTCCTGTGCCTGATACCCCTGGGTGTATTCAGAAACAAGAGCGCTTGTTTTTCAGCAAATGAGATTGTGTACATAAACATGTGTTGCACTAAAACCACTGGCTCTAATACTTCAGGTTTTCTCCTTTTGCCTTATAAATAACTGCAAAAAGAGGGAAATAAATTTTCTTTCCTTTTTCTAAGAGTTTTTTTTGCCTGTGTACAACAGATGTTGTTTCCACAAATTAGTTCCTAATTTCTTTCATAATTCAGTCAGAACAACCCTTCAATTCATAATCAGGGAATAGATTTAGTGCTGCACATAATTCTTGTAATTATGCAAGAAAAGTGCACTTTGCTAGGTGCAAACCTTGGCTATCAATCACTGGGTTTAGTGTATGGGCAACTTAATCTTCTGTTACACCAGCTGTGCAACACGCTGAGGATTCCTTACATTTCCACAGTGGGAAGGATAAATGATTCCTGGGATAGGGAATGGATGAGGAGACAGCAAGGGGGGCCAGCTCCAGTGTGTGGAGTCATTAAAAATGCCACTCACACCTCCTCCCCCACAGCAATCTGCAAACCCAGCAGTATTTAAATGTTTTCCAGTCATCAAAACACAGTTAGCCACAATAAAGAGAGTAAAGTTCCTCCTCTTAAAAAAAAAAAAAAAAAAGAAATTTAAAAATCTAATAGAAAATTGAATAAAACTGTTTGCCTGGCTCAGGTGAGCAGCGTGGACACCTGGTGGATCCTGAACTTTGAAATTTAGCACAAAACCTGCAAATGTCACAATAAAAATTGGCAGAGATTTACACTGTGCAAGAGACTGTTCATGCAGTTGTAGCACTGGGAACAAAATTATTTTGAATAGCTTGCTGCTTTTTTTTTTTCTTTACGAATATGATTTACTTGTGAAATGAAAATCAATTTTCATTTTTATTTAAAACCTGTTTCATTGCCAGCCACGAAAGCTGAAGCTGCTGACATGTTAATATGTGCAGAATACAGAACACACTGAAATTTCTCCAGGAGGTCACATCCAGGTACCTGAAGGCAAGTGAAACTCCAGGGGTTACTGAGAGGGTTTTAAAGGAACTGATTAGGCAGCCCTGCTTCCCCCATGAAACAGGCTTACTGCATGGCCTCAGTAATCCAGCTGGAATCATTATGCAGTCTCAGGATACACTTAATGCAACTTTCCTACAAAAATGCTGCAGGGATAAAGGGATTAGAATTTCTGAGAGAATGAGTACTTCAGAGCAAGTAACACAATAAAGTCATCATAAAATGGTGGGGTTTTCTGTCCCTTCCTTGTCGTCTTCTTTTATTTTTCTAGTGGGCAATGGGGTGATAAAGTGGTTTTCCAAGTTCTGAAGCACACATCTGTGTGCGTGAAATATATTTCTTTTGGTTTGTTTTTCTTTTTTGGGGGGGTTTTTTTAATACATTTTCTTTACTCTAGGCAGAGGAAGGTGATCCTTTCCGTCTAACCAGTAAAATTGAGATATACTTGAGTGCTTGACTCTCTTCAGGGGCACCCAGAGACAGAAGAAGAGGCAACAGGCACAAATTAAAATGCAGGAATTTTCATCTGAATGCAAGAAAACATGTTTTTACCATGAGGGTGGCCAAACACTGGAGCCCAGGGTGGTTGCTGACTCTCCATCTTTGGACTGGACACAGTTCCAGATAATCAGTTTGAGCCGGGGGTGGGCTGAAGAACTCTGTGATTCTTCTTTGCTTTGAGAGAAAAAAAAGAAACAAGGAAAGACAATGATCATCCCACAAGTCATAAAACCCCAAGCAAACACATCCTTTGGCTCATCTTCAGACTCAAACATGACACTAAAAAAACACAACTCAATAAAACTCCTGATAAAGATAAAACACTTGACTTGATACAACAGGAGGCAAGAAATTCAGGAAAACACTGTACTTTAGGTTATATCAGACCCCACACATGTCCCAATCCTAAACTCTGTGTCTCAATCTATACCCATCTAGACTACATGGATATAATCTCCTCCAAATTGTTGAACCAACTGGTAAGAACGGAAAAAGAAATCTCTAAATAGAGTTAAACCTAATTGATGTTTACCAGAGAAAACTGGGCACAAGGGTCAAGCAGAATCATTTAAGTGACTGAAAGCCCAAAGGTTTAGTGAACATCTTTATATTTTCAGTTTTGTCAAAAACAGGGGGCAGTTTAACTTGGACTGAACCTAAGTTTGCTCTGATCCACCCCCCTTGACCTTCCCTGTATTGGAAATTTTATGTGAATATTGTCAACTCTTAGTCAGAAAAAGACAACATTTCTAAAATTTCGTACAAAGCATGTACATTAAAATGCAATTAATCTGAGCTTTGGGCTATTTTTTCTTTCCACTGGTGAACTACCTTCTCTTTCTCAACTCTGCTCATTACACATTCCAAAAACCCCAATACACAGAAAGGGGAATTACAAGAAACGTGCACTCCACGTTATGACCCTGAAGTCATAAATAGTGAAGTGTCAGTGGCTTTAATAATCCTGCTGCCAGTATTTTTTTCACCCTAATGATTCGCTAAATATTATGCTCATATTCTGTCAAAGACCCCAAAACACAGGAGGAGGATTCTGGGTCTAACTAAGCAGAGAAGTTTGTTTAAAAATCCACATGACAGGGGAGGCCTCAGAAGTGGCGAGATGTCCTCAAATCCTTGATGAGTCTCTGCCACAGTCTAGGGGCATGGCTGGGTTTTTTATTGTGTTCACCTAAAAGAGAAGATTATCTCACAAACATCAGAAAGATTGAATAAAAAATAAAGAGATGGGGGCACTTTCAGCTGGGTAGGGAAGGTAAAAAGCCTGTTTTGAGAACACCATTGAAAACCTGCTATAATTTGAATGCACTATGTGGTTTAGCAATACCAGATTCAAACAAAATCTCAGAAGGACCAAGAAATGCAATTTATCTTTATTGACGAGATAAAGAACCCTCAAGGAGAGATCAGAGGTGGCAACCCATTCCTACAAAGTTTACTATACTCTTCCAGGCATGAGTACTTAAAACACAAAAGACAGGATTTCACTGTTAGCTGTTAGACTTATTTGTTTTGCCACTAAAAACTAAAAGCATGAAAAAAAAAAAAAAGGTTTCACCAGGGAAATCCCCTGCTGCTGCTCAAGTATGTTGGGATTTTCCAGCTACTGCACACAGGAAGGCAATGTTCCCTCTTGCTCTCATACTTGCTTTGTTGCTTTTTTCTTCTTAAGCAAATGTCTGTAATAAGGAGGAAGGTCGGAATTAAGAGGAAAGGTTGGAATTAAGGAGGAAGGTTGAAATTAAGGAGGATAAAAAAAGTAGACAAGTTTTACATGACAACCACACCATGCTGATGGTGTGCACTTGGCTCACACAGGTTTGAGGTCTATATTTTGAAAGCTGATGTAACAAGAGGGTTTGAGTCAAAGTCCAGAAGCAAGAGATGCTTTGCACAGCAGAAGGTATTTCATTCCAGCCACTGAATGTGGTGCTAAGAAAGAATCACTCTTGTCTGCTCAGCCCCTTGCCCTCCATGACTTAATACTCAGAAAAATAATCCTCCATGAAATGCCATTTATACTGTAATCAGCCTAGTTTCAGTCAGGATGAAATTTAGTCTGCTCTTTGTTTCCTCATGGGCATTCCTTTTTTCCATTTAATTAATGACTATCTATATCTACAGATTTCCAGAAATCTAATTACTTGATTGCTCAGGAAAAGAACAACTTAAAAAACAGGGTACAAATCTTTATGTTTTTAAAATAGCTCTCATAAGGCCTAAAACATTCAGTATCTGATAGCAATGTAATGAATAAAATCCATCTTTTTAATTGTTGTTGACATACTAGGACTTATAAAAGTGGAATAATAAAGGAACACTTGGATAGGCAAAGCAACAGACTTAGCAAGGAATATTATGTCTTAAAGATGAAGGAAATTACAAATAGAGCAAAAATTGCACATGGGCAGACTAAGTTAAACACTTCATTAAAAATGAAGGCAAAAAATTATTTAGCCATAAAAAAAAAAAATGGTAAGCAAGCATACACAGTGATGAGGCAGCAATAATTAGAGATAATGTATGGAAGCCACACAATAAAATACTCTGTACACAGCAGATGATGGTGAGCCTGGAGTATAGAAATAAGCAATCCCAAAATTGATGCACAAGAAAAACTTTAAAACACAACACACTGACCAAGTAATTCCAATCCCACAAACCTGGACAGAACAGCACATAAAACTGTAGACCAAAGACTGGTATTTTAATGAATTCAGTGAAATATGGCATCATCCTAAAATACAACCAACAATGCAAAAAAGCAGGTGGGAAGAGGGAAAGACATGCAAGTCAGGCTGGCCAATTTTAAGTAACTCAAAAACCTTAAAATAGAAGCTTTGAAGAAGAAAACTGGGGGATGGAGAAGAGGTAAAAATAGGACAACACATCAGCAGCATTAAGGACAAAAACTCTGCAGTCCAGAATAAATCTTACCTATTTCTTCGGGAAAAATAAAAATTCTAATAAGGAGTTCACAGTTGAAATGAAGATTATATAAAATAAAACAAGTTCCTTAGAGTGAGTGATGAATTCATCAAAGTAGGAATGGTTACATGTTCCTCTGGAGACTCACAATGCTGGATGCCACCAAGAGAGGCTCCTGAAGTACTTTATGGTGTTGAGTTTATTCACGAGTCACCCAGACATGTGGGACAAGAGTTGCAATGAAATTTCTTTCTGAAATTTGAAAACAAAATTGGGAGAAACACTCAAAGGAAAGGACTGGAATTTTAAACGTGAAGGAGATGAAGATTGGAATAATCAAGAATTTTATGTTAAAGTACTGAATCAAGCAGAGGTTACTTGGAGATTGAAAACCTGCGTTTCTGTTATAACATCAAACATGAAGAAAAGTTTGTTTTAATCCAGAGCAAGGTTACTCCACAGCATAAACACACTATGTCTGTGAAAAGGCCAATGGCATCAGTGATGCATCATTTAAATAACATCCAGGAGAGGTAAGGAAATCATTGCCACTGTAGTATGGACTGATGGGTACAGTTTTCATCCCAGCTCTCAGTTTCAGCAGCCTGTGCAGATGGAGATTTATTCAAGTGGGAAGAGATAAAATAAGACCTACCAGAACTGCAAGAATACAAGCCAACTTCACAAGTCCACATAGGAAGAACACTTGTTTTCAAAATGAAGGTTGAGATATGATATTTCTGTATCAATGATAAATGAATTAAAATTCATTTAACCCCACTGGGGACAGTGCATCAGAAGCAATACAACACACACCCACACTAAGGCAAAACAAACTTTCATGTAGATGAAGTCTTGCAACGCTTGGAAGTTAAGGTTTATTTTGAAGCATCTGATTTTAAAATGTTTTTTTAAAAAAAAGGTGTCATTCCCATATAAATTTGCATGGTTTAATTATTGACAGAGAAGACGTACTTTTGAATCACATCATGTTTTTACCCTTAACAGCATCATGCAACACTAAGATGGATAAATTTTCTTGTCAGCATTGGTACTGAGCCAATCTATATTTCAACTGAAAACACAGCTTCATATTTTTGTTTTCTGCATTCTAGAATGGAATCAAACCTAAATATGAAAGATATGTGACAAACATTGAAGTATATAATGTATTTCTGCTTTCCTTTATTCTTCTCTTCAGTCATTTTGCACTGTTTGTGTTTCAGTTTAACATGTACCTTCTGCCTTGGCCTAAATCCAAGCAATTGCCATCAAAACATGTCTTGGACTAAGAGACTCACAAATAGCAGAGCAGATATGGTGTAGAGCTGTACTGATGAGGTTTCAGTTGCTCACACCTCTCCAGTAACACCTTTTGGAAAGCCTCCATGAAAACATTGCTTCCATTTGCCTCACCAGAATCACTTTTCTCTTCCAAGTTCCAATCACATCTCATGCGTAGCAAGAGTAACAAACAGTCCTTGCTGGAGATGCAAACCTTTAATTTTGACATACAAAGCCCTGATAACACTGGCATGCTCATCAAGGCAGACACATTTACCTAAAGCCACAAGTTAAGAATGATAATAAAATCACAATTCTTTTGAACAAGTCACAAATCAGTTCCTTTCAACAGTTACTCGCAGTGTGTTGAAAAGATAAAGATGCTTGGTTTGCTTTCCTGTCAGAGCAATGCTATTTTGCTTATATATCATGTTTTTCAAAACAGTGATAATCTTTAATACTCTACAACAGACCCCTGAGAGGTTTAGCACTTGAATGAACTAACATGGATACATGAAGCAGAACAGCAGATTGTTACCCTTGCTTCTCAATAATGTCTAAATATTTCAATTTTCACCAGAAAGACATTTTTCCCCATTGCAAAACAAGGAAAAATGGCTTTGTAAGAGACTTTGAAAAGCATATTTACAGCAGGCAAAATATTCAATCAAAGTTTTATTTATTTACTTTCAGCACAAATGAGTTTCATGAACAAAAATCTTGACTGAAATGTCAGCTGTGGCATTGCAGGTCATTTTCCTGCGTGGCTGAAATCAACTTAAAACTAGAAATGAGCACAAATACTTGGTTCAATATAACAGCCATTAGTTATGGATTTTAGTTTGTTGCTTCATATTCAATTACTTTGTTTGTCCCCACAACTTTTACACATATGAGATTCCAGTTTCCTCATCTCAATTAAAAATAAAAATGATTTTTTAAAAAAGATACCTCTTTACACATCAAGATAAAGGATAAACTATCTCCCTGTTCCCTCTTTTATCTATGATAATCTGATCTTAGATATATCACAGTGAAAGCATTAAAAAAAATCAGATTTTTCAAGAGGGCAATGCAGGAGGTAAGGAGACAAATCAGCTGTGGATCTCAAATTTGGCACTGTGAATATTCCCTGAAAGATGAAGCATTTCATTCCAGTGTTTATAAGCTCATGGGCTCATACTTTTGAATAGAAATGCCTGAATAGAAAGCTTTAGTCATTTACACAAAAAAACAGAATATGACAGTGAAAACTTTAATTAATAGCTTAAAATACAGGAAATTATTTTAATTTAAAAAATAAAGTATGCCAACTCCTACAGTAAGTACTGAAAACCAATCCACAGTCCAAAGTATTTTCTGGCAAGTTTTATTCAACCTGCCACAGATATGATGAGGTATATAAATAACTAAACACTTCCCTGTGTCAGGCAGATGGACCTGCCAGCAAGAGTTAATTTCCCCCAAATCAAAAATGAAACCCTTTCTTCAATGCAGCTTTATGAGAATTACAGAAATTTTACATTCAGCCTGTTTTTGTTTAACACTTGGAACAATATTAAAAGATTACCACAGAGACAGGGTTTTATCTGCCTGCTCAGATTACACTGTGCTCACACCGAACCTTACAGCATACATGATTAGCCCTAAAAGGTCTCTTTGGTGATTTTCACTTTTAATGAACTGCTTGGAATTCATTAGACAATAATTGTGAGGAGGTTTCACAGATAAGCCTCTGTCTTTGGGGGGCACGGTGCTGACAGGCAGCAATTTTTCTCAAAAAGGAAGAAAATCCACACACCTTCCCTGCTAAATGAAGCGTAGATATTAATCTGAAACCTTCTGTGAGCAAGAAAAGACACAGACAGCAGTAAAGAAAGTCCAGGACAAATAGAGTAATGGGTTTCATTCAACTTCCAATTTACACCCTTTTTGCCCAGGTGAAACTGAAGATTTTCAGTGCTAACAAAAATTGCATTTGTCAAGATAAAAGTTCTGCACTTTTATTTTTGCACTGCAACTTTTGTAAAAGTCAGAGCCCAAGTATTTGCATGCCAGACAAGAGGTGGTTCTGTAGGCTGAACTCCTGCCTGGACAGGTACAAGGTTTGGACAGCAATCAGGTGCTGGAATTCAGCTTTGATGCAACAGAACTCCATGAAGAAAAAATGATGGATTTTTTGCCAGCAGGGTCTAAATGCAGCATTGCTGAGGCCTTTCAACAGACTGACTTGTTAATCAACCTAGGAGAAAGGTGCACCACTGAGTCATTTCATCTTGGGAATTTCATTTGCACAACCTTTTCTCACAGGCAGATCCTCCTCTTGAACCCCTTCATTATCTACAAGCTGGCCTTCCTGGGGTGAAGCTGAAGGCCAGGAAAGTGCAGTCACAGCTCTGCTGAGAAGAAAAGAATGGTTGCACTGGCTCAGAGTACAGATAGCCCAGCCTAATATCCTGTAGCCAACAACGAGTACTTGAAAAAATAAATACATGGACATTAATATAATTTTATATTTGTCCTGATCAAGAAATCCATAGTTTCAGGGCTTGCCCAGACATCACATCTGCATTTCTGCTTAGCTAATTCTGGGTGAATTTTTCATCCATGAACCCACCTAACCACTTTTCACACTTTGCCATACCTAAAACCACAAGAAGAATTCAAACTGTCCAGCTGATAAGGGAGAACACTTCTCTTACAGTGAGAAGAGTCATTTGAAAACCACCAGGGAAAGACCTGGGGGCCTTCCCAGCTGCAGATCAGGTTGACACTGCTGTTTGAAGGTTCCTGTCTATTTGCAAGCTTTGTATCCAGAGGCTTGGATCTTTTATGCTTTCTTTTTTGCTCTTGAATATCTGAAGGGTCCACAGATATCTTCATTCTGGGACACCCATAAATATTTTAGAAAAATACGTTTTCACAAGCACACTGAATTGCAAATAAATCTTTCACTAACCTTCTTCATAATTTCAAAATCAGGGATTAAAATCTATCCAGAAAGTTACTGATTTCATTTTTGAGACAGTTCTGTGGGGACTCAGCCCTGCTCTCCAGTCACAGGGAAAGAACTTTTCTCTGCACTTTCAAGTCCATGAAGAGTGGTTTTATGGAAGCTGAAATCCACACACTTTTCTGGCAAGTGTAAGGGTAACTAGAGTTCAAGTTAAATTTGAGACTGAAGATAGAACATCTTCATTAAGAAGTTCTAGTAAAATGCACTTTATTCATCTACCAGAAAAGGTCCTCAAACCCCCTGCAGATTCTCCACATGCTGGTAAATGCGGGAAAATTTGCACTTGTCACAAATGTTTAAAATTTTAATCAAAGCATGTCAGTGCTCGTATAATGAGAGTTTTTTTCCCCGTGGTGGAATTGTCATAATGAAGGTTGCAAAATTACCATATACTTTCAGATGAACTGCAAACAGCCTCTGCCTTTCAGCTGTTACACATTGCAGTATTCTTCCCCTTAAACCCATATCCTTGCCTAGCTGCTTCCCAAAATATGCCAATCAGTAATTTCCACCCTGGATAACTGTCAGCACAGGCTGCAAAATGTTTATAACCACTGTTTCCAAATTTTCCCTCACTTTGATCCCAACTTGCCAAGCCAGAGGTGCAAGTCTGAACAAGCAGTGCTGGAACCAAACCCTGGGCAAGGCCAAATTCAGATGTTTGAGCCACTGGCTCCCCTCCACCTTCTTAAAAGCCTTTCTGGGATTCTGCATTCATAGAAGCTATATAAACATGTGTTTCACCTTTCCAAACAGTGAATTGTTTTGGGAATAAAAAAAATTTTTTCCTCATATTTCTCTTTAGAAGCATGACACAGATTTAGAGAAGGTAACTACAGTAGGAGAACAAGGAAAGGGACAATGTCTTATGTCATTGACATCCAGATGGAAAACGGCATTTACAAGAGGACATCCACATATTGTGTGTTAGCCCCACTGATAGTTATATAAAAGAATTCTATATTTTACATATATATTTACTGTATATATAACATACCTA